>CAIGRT010192249.1:0-13914 GCA_903798405.1 Fraxinus platypoda | reverse complement strand
GTGTAATTAAGGGGTTCAACGCATCGCCATTATCGTTTGGTTTTTTGGTTCACCTTGTTGGGTTCAAATCAAAAATCGGGTTTAATTGGCGTTCTTGGGTTCCGCATCGTTGCTACGGGGTTCGCATCATGAGTATCCATTAACATCAAATGTTGGTACCTTCCATTACCTTGCTTTGAAGGTTTTGGTGATTGTTTTTCTACCACAATGATCTTAGCTTTCCACTTTTGATTGTTCGAAACAATTTCTGATATTAGTTGGTATTGTTCTTCCATTGTAGGGGTGTATTGTATTTTGGAAATGAATGTTGGGTTTTGTTGGAAAGTTGATGAAGCCAGTATTTGTGTGTGTTGAAACATTGGATGAAACCTTTTTTTATAAACAAGTGTAGTATTTTATACAGTAAGTTGTCAATCAAAATATAGGAAATAAATTAGTGTTCTATCAAGTATGGCAAGCAAATCTGTTGATTGTTGAAATTTTATCAAGGTATGGGCAAGCAAATCAATTCAGTGAAATTTCATCAAGTACAATCCATATATACACGTAAATAAATATGATTATTTGTTACTATTATATCTGGTGCTAGCACATCAGTTCACAGAAATATATGAATATTATATATAAACTGTAAAGTTATTATATGAGATTGTTGAATTATATATATATATATATATATAATATTAAATTTTTTTACAGGGAGATGGTGATGAAAAAATGCATCTTGGTAAAGTCCCAGCGTCGAGGAGACGACGAGTTGGAGAAAAGCAGTGTCTATGCATGCCTTCGCGATGCGGAGAATGTCTCCGTGTACGGAGACACGGTGTCTCCGTGCATGCAGAGATTTTCTCCAGCCTGGAGATTGTGTCTCCGAACATGATGTCTTCGCTTGATTTTTTTGGGCTAGAAATTATGTCGAGACATTTTGAACAACTAATTACATAATAAGTTTCAATTTCTTTTTTATCATGACATATGAGTAAAATTAAATTTGAAGCAGCGGTAGCATTATGGTATACTCTTCTTTACAACTATACTTATGATTTAACAATATGTCTGTCACCAGAATCCCTAGAATGCTTGTTTTCAAAATTGTGAATAGGAATGGAAGAAGGCAAAGAATAGACAAAATCAGTAAACAAACCTTGCCAATGACAGTAATTTTGAACTCAAGAGTGGTAATACAAAGGATGAATGAGGTAAGACAACTAAGCACGAATGCTAATTTGTCTCATCAATAAAATGGAAAAATTTAGACACTATACTCAGCCAGGAATATTTTTACTATGAGATTTATAATTCAAAATGCTAAAATTTGGATATACATAAGAAAAAAAAAATTAAAAAAAAATCTAGAACAAGGAAGAGATGAACATTGCTCACCAAGTTTGCTTTATCATACATCGTTGAGCAAAGAAAAAGATGAAAATAGAACAAGAGACGTTACTTAAAGTCAAATAATCTATGAATTACAATCATAATGAATGTGGCACATAATAATATACTTTATGTAATAACTTAATGATGATTCTAAAAAATATATAGCAGAATTCTTTGTATTTGTTGAATCAAAATGGTATAAGCATTGCTAAAATGAGTAATTGCTATGTATTAAATCCAAGATTTCATGATAAACGATATTTTTTGTGCAAGGGTATGTAATTTATGTTTCACACAAGGTTTAATCAACACTTTAATATTTCCTCTTGTTCTAGCCCTGGATAATGCTACATATAATTAACCATGCGAGAATACATGTTCAGGAAAATATAAACCAACAAAATCTAGAGTTTGACCTTGAGCTTTGTTAATAGTCATAGCAAAACAATGACGTACTGGAAACTGAGTTCTTTTAAATGGCACTGACTGTTTATCGCTTCAAGTGGAATGAATGGAATCATAAGTAACAACACCTATTTTCCACGAAATTCTCATGTTCCAATTTCAGCTAAAATTACTTTTTTTTTTTAAGACACAACAAATAAGTGTACTCCCATTGCATAAACCCTCAGAAGGATTAATATTTCTAAGCAATATAATTGGACATTTTTTTTCCAGCACGAGTTCATGTAGAGGGATACCATTCGGAGTTAGACTGCTTAAAAAATCTTCATGAATGAATCCTTCACTTTTATCAATGACTTCATCAAAACTAAAGTATGTAACTTTCTCTCCTGGAATGTCTTTAAGTAACATATTATTTATTAAATTCATGTATTCATTTTCTGGGGTTAAAATAATCCTATTTATCATAATATTTAAGTTGTCACCATATGCTTGAAAATTGGGAAACACAATGTTAATTAATTCTCGTAATGATTTTAATTCGTCTTCGAAATTGATAATGATATATTCAGGAAGCTTAATCATGTGGCATGAATGTTCTTCCTCAATTCCATTTTCAATGTTTAGTAAATATTCGCAAAAGAAAGGATCTATTTAGCTCTCATAATTTGAACTAACGGTAGTTGTGTAAAAGAATGCCATAAATGTGAAAAAACTAAACTTGCCTTCATTATACCATCTTTTGTTCCTCTTTGCACAACTGGTAAAACTTGGCAAAAATCTCCTCGACACAATGACTTTTCCACCAAATGGTAATTGACATTCAGTAATGTCTCTTAACAATTTATCTAAAGCTTCAAAAGCACATTTATGAACCATTGGTGCTTCATCCCATACAATTAACTTAGTAATTGATAAAAGTTTACCAAGTGCAGACTATTTATTTACAGAACTCAGAACATCACATATCTGAACTTAATTCAAGTGGAATTTTGAATATTGAATGTCCTGTTCGACCAGTTGGTAATAAAGATGCAGCCACACGTGATGAAGCAGTTGCTAATGCAATTAGATTCCGAGAACATACAGCAGCAGTATTGTTTTTTTATAAATATGTTTTCCGTGTACCTCATGGGCCATCAATAAAAAACATTCAATTCTACCATTTAAAACACAATTGAGAATAATATCATAAGCACTTTGTTGCTCTTTATTTAAATTCTTAGTACAATGCATATGTAACCCAACATTAATATTTGTAGTTTTTTCGGCAATCATAGTTTCAAACATATCAACATCGTTGACAGTAAAATGAAAATCTACCAAGCAATAATTCCTGATACTTTTACCAACATTCTCTAACAAAGAATTTATACAATGCAAAGCTTTCATCTCAGCATCATGTTGCGTTAGACCTTTATGTAAATAATCTTCTATCATAAAATGTTTAAATTTGTCCGACAAAGTTCTTGGACTTGTTGGGCTACATAAAGTCAACACATTGGCAAAGAGTCGGCACAATAATATGGGCATTTGATAAGTAATTTCTTCGGTTAAACACATTTCAGAATAGTTATTTCCACTAAGAAGACCATGGAAAAGTGTTGTTTCATGATAAGTAGTCACAAGAACACCATTAATTGTTCTCAAATCTTCAAAAGATTTTAGTCCTTTTATATGATTCAATAACACTCGCAAAAAATATCTCTCACCCTTAGATGGATTAGCAGTGACTATTCTACCAATAACATTTTTTTTTTGTTTTCGAGGAGTCTAAATTCCCATGGATGCATTCCACACAAAATGTGTAGGAAATTCTTTGTAGAGTAAAGTTGTTGCCTTCTGATTTGACATATTCATTTTAAAGAATTCTATTAACATTGTTCGGTGGACAAAGTCTTTATTTATAACTTTGGATAAATCATCTGTGTTATTGTATGTAAATAACTGAGCATCCTTAGTATGTAAATGTAAAGAAACTTCTGCAGGAGACATATCAAATAAATCAAAACTAAATATCCTCCACATAGCTTCAGGTGCAGATATCCATCTAGCTGATTGGTAATTTGTAATCTCATCAATAAATTGTTCATTTATTTCTTTATTCAGAGTAAAATGAATCTGATCGTACCCTTTATATACATAATTGTATAAATATTTAACAGCTTTAACAGAAGAGCATATCTCTACATTAATATGACAATCATATTTAGCTAAAATGTAAGGATTATATGGTACTACCCATCTATTGTCTAATAAACAGCCTCTTACTTTAACACTTACACCATCATTGTGACGTTTATATAGTGGGTATGAATCATCGCCTAACAAAGTATGTTGAATGTATTCTTTTGGGTATTTATTTTTACATACATAATTCTACTCCATGCAAACATTGTTAGGATTCAAATGCCCACAAGGACCATGCATCATATGTTTCACAACAGCAGCATGTAAGTGAGGGTATTTATTTCGATCTGATATTTCACATGAGATAATTTCATCAACTTGTGAAGGGTTTCTAATCTTAGAACTTTGTTTAAATATCATGAGGAAGTGAGCATGAGGTAATCCTCTTTTTTTGGAATTCAATCACATAAACATATACAACTATAGGACCTAGCAATTCTTTCTTAATCAAATCTGTCTTCAGTTCTACAAGCTTGGCACGAAATATGCGTACTAACAAATCTGGCATATTCTATATTTCATCATTATGTTTTAATTCACATTTTATTTCAGGCCAATTTGGATTACATGTCATTGTCAAAAAGACATCAAGCTTTCCATATCTCTAAACCAAAGACATTGCATCCATATATCTTTTAGTCATATTTCTAGGACCACCAATAAATTCAACACGCAAAACTATTGATTTGTCAATTGTATAACCTCTATTCTCACCATTTTGAACATTGTCTACAATTATCTGATAAAGTTCAGCTCTTATAGCTCTTTGATTATTTCAGAAAAAGTCTAATCTCGCAGTTTCAATTTTAACATACATATCCACTACATATTGCTATAAAAGTCTGCCACTATGTAGAAGCACAGAATTGTCAGGCCTGATTTGAATGTTGTAACAGTAATACTCTCGACATGATACAGTCATTTGTTTCTTCCGTCCCTTTAAAACTACAAAAAAAATTAAAAAACAAAGAAAAATGAGCCAAGATAAATAATTTATTTAGTAAAGAATAAATTTACCATAACTAAATACAATTAATAAAATTTACCATGATCTTCTATTTCCAAAAGTTGATCTGCTGAATTCACGTTAACAACGTCTACTAAATTTTGAGTGACTGGAACTTGTGAAGCATTGAGGTTTACCTTGTCAATACCTTTATGTCATCCAGGTTCTCCATAAGGGAAAAGTAATGGATATTGAAGTGGATCATAACAACCATAATAGTATTGAACTTTATATGCATTACCTAAATGTCCATAAATTAATAAATCTCGAGGTCGAATATTTGCAGATGGGTCTTCATCAACCCAAACCACGGCCACTTGTTCTGATGTTGGCATGTTATATATTCTTTGATCGAGAGATGGATCACACCTCAGTAAAATACTACATGATTCTAAATTAGTAACTTCACTTAATGGTCGAAAGAAGTTACAATATGGATTTTTTTTCAAAATATCTATCAACTTTCTTAAAGTCAATTCACAAAACTTGTCTGAACTGTTAAGTCTGTCATGAAGTTTGTTTTCAGTATCGTAGAAATATAACTGTAAATATGCAAGATTCCCATCAATAGGTACAAGTAGGTTTATGAAATGGTACACGTGTCCCTGAACTCTAAAAGTATAAATACGTTTATTATTTTTACACAACTCTTTGTCATATTTAACACCAAATGAAGTGAATGCGAAATGATTGTTGTAACTACGAACAACTTTTTTTAAAAGCGAGAGCCTCTTCTGATTTAGAAGTAAATAAGTCATATAATTCAAAAGGCATATTATGTAGTTGTAATTTCACTCTCCCATCACAACAAATAAAGCCATTGGTTTCTCTATAAAAAAAATTTTGCACCACAATGTATACAAATTGTAGAAGATGGCAAAACATAAGGTTGAGTAGGAATACCTTCTATATGAATTCTTTCAATACATTCATTAGTAAAATGAATATTTGATATGCATTCATATGGCAAATGATTACTTTCCATAGTATAACCTAACAAGAGGGAAAAGGAGAAAATTAATTCAAAAAAGATTGTAAGAGAAAAAGATAAGATAATTGTGAATAATGACAATGGCTATGGCGAACGACAGCCAATGGGAGGTAGTTTTTAAAAAGATTGATTTTGTAAACAATTCAACTACAGCGAAACATATTGCACATAAGACAAAGAAAAATCTAAGTGAAAATTAATTAGAATCAATTAGAATCTATATGCTTACCAGTGCAAGTGCTTGTAAAAACCTCATCAATTGCAAAAATAATAAACTAAATAAATTAAAGAATAAAATTAATTTGAAATGATAATAGAGGGAAAAAAAGTGTGCAGGATGGTAAATTGAGCCCAATGTATTAATAAAGACGGACCTGTTAATCTGAAACTCCATAAACGTCGATCGGGTTGCATTTCAATCCTTAGATTTTTCGGTTGAACATTCTCTACTTGTGTACAAACATGCTTTCTTTTTTACTGAGCACGCCTATTACTAAACCAATCCCGAACATTTTTTT
This sequence comes from Fraxinus platypoda, assembly GCA_903798405.1. Lineage (NCBI taxonomy): Eukaryota > Viridiplantae > Streptophyta > Magnoliopsida > Lamiales > Oleaceae > Fraxinus > Fraxinus platypoda. The sequence goes on along the minus strand of CAIGRT010192249.1, from coordinate 7,424 downwards.
CAGAGATATGAGTATGCGATGATAATCGAGAGACTATTTGTACGATTTCTGCATTGCTTGGAGTTTTATTCCCTCCATCAAATATGCATTGAAGAATATCAAGCTGTGCAGATGTAGGGATCCAACATTGTCTTCACATTCTGGCAAATAATTAACAATACAAATGTTTACACATAAATTTAAGAAAGTAAATAAATTAACTTATATTTCAAAATAAAAAGTATTATTCTCAATTCTAAGTTAGGCGTCAGTCTTTGGTAATCTAGAAAAGCAAATTTTGATCCAAGGTAGACTATTAATGCCCTTTCCACAAAAAGCTCAACATTTTTTCTGGTAACATAGTTGATTTCATAAGTTTCTTCCTAGGAAAAGTGTACTTTCTATATGCATTTTTTAAAATCTCATCTTTTACAGTTTATGTAAACACTAAATATTGTGGCAGCCTTTCACTTCGGGAGAACATAGGTAGTTTGTGATGATTTTTTTTAGGATTTTGACATGGCCTCCTGTGTACTTACTATTAGATTCAACTATGTAAATTAGCATAGATACATAATAAGTATAATAAGTATACTTCACATATGTGAATACAAAATGCAGAATTCACCTTGTAAGTTTGCCTTCTGTTTTCCTGTTATTGTTAAATTGTAAATTAAATTATGTAAGTATGAAGCCACAAATATGACAGAATTAAACTTTTTATTACGATTGTCAGTTTTCGTAATTGTTGCCAATTATTTAATTATTTGCATTTGTAACTCAAACTTCTAAAATTTTAGTAAAGCATTTCAACAACCATTACAATACATGCAGTAAATAAATGCACACAAATACAATATGCATTGAAAGAGAGTAATTACCGATTAGGAAGTGTAATTCTTCAATCAGAAATTCAGAATTTAGTATGTGAAATTCAATTTCTGAAGTTGTCGAGGTAATGTTTTTTTATGAGAGAGAGAGAAAGGAGAATAGTCTAAGAGAAAATATGTGGACGATAGAAAGAAAAGGCATGGAGGGGTGATGTATAAAAATGAAGGACGATAGATTGAAAAGGCATCGAGGAGTGATGTATAAAAATGGAGGGACGATAGGCATGGAGGGGTGACGTGAGGAAGTTAAATACAGTTATAAGTACATACATTGTTTAACTTATTTTCAATATTTTTTTAAAAAAGGCATGCAATCTTCTCTCTGCGCTGTGCGGAAACTTGCTCTCTGCATGTGCGGAGATAAGTAATCTCCGCACTTGGAGTCTCCGAGAGAAGTCTCGAGCATTTTATTTTTTTTTTGCTAAACCTATTTTAATATTTTTGACAAAAAAAGGTCATTCGTCAAGACTTTTTCCCATTTTTAATCTACATTTGCTCAGTTGTCTCATTTGTTATGCATACATTCTCCCCAAGAAAAAGTGACAGTACGTGTTGCTTGGAATGTCCAAATAATTGACTACTTGAATTAGGATTTTGAATTGGTAATTGCAAATTAGTAAACACATTTGTTTAAGCACCAAGCTAAACATTTTATCCGCATAAATCAATTTTCATGAGATTACACCACAACTTCTGATAGATGCCGGAAACTTAACACATTTTCATGGAAAAACTGTTTCTTACAATCTTGCAATAAAAAAATTGAAGAATTGCCTTTAATATATCAATACACATGCCTGCTATTATTACAATTTTTGGATTTGCTATAACAAAGGAAGTTGAATATTCAAACTACACATCTTTGAATAATAAAGCTATTGTTATTCAGGATAACAGCATGGCAAGCCACTTGATACGCTGCTTTTGGGTAATTTCTCTATTGTTGCGAAGAAAAAAATTTATAAGAAATAAGTTTTAGCATATTATTACATTAGGAAAAATAATTAACACACCTTTCTTCATCCTTTTTAGCATTTTTCATCTCTCGGGCTGTATGCATCTTATCAAATGAATTTTCAACCTCGTATAAGTTGACCGATCATCATTAAAATAAAAAGGAAAACCTTAACCAAACACCAAAAATATAAACATTAATTAAACATTAAAGAAGTGAATTATAGATGTCGCAGGAAAAGTGTTCCAACTCTAATAGTCTTAATGCTCATATAAGACTACAATTGATTTCATATGTTACCTTTCTAGGAGTTTGTTTTCTCAGCTGTGTAGATCAACGAGGACGTAGAAAGTATTCATTATAGCAAATGTCGATGGCAATATTTCGTCTGTATATAGTCATCCAATCTGGAGAAACTGATTCTATGGGATATCCAAGAATGAAGCATTCTATGTACTTTAGCAAAAAAGTTGCACAGTTTGGCCTATGGAAGAAAAAGTCTTATGTTAGATTAAATTATTACCAGAAATATAAAATTAAAGTAAATAGTTTAAATACTCACCCATTATTTGCACAAGGTAAGTAAGGTATGATGTCTACTTTCATCCGTTTGTTTCTACGTTTCCGTATATTTCGGCTGATGGAAAACTCTGAAGACACTAACAAAAATTGGACAGCATTTAATACTGAATTTGCATGCCATGACCTGTTACGGTGTATAAAGACTGTGGCTACAATTATATATTTGGAATTTCCATTCACGAAAATTCACAAGAAAGAAGTACAAATTGTTGCATGGATAGGAACATGGAATTAATAGATAATTGCATACTATCCATGGGCGACCAGCTGTTGGTAAATTGCCATTTACGTATTCTTCTAAAAGAATAACATCCAGTGGTTGTTTACTCGCACATCCTTCTTTTACGTTTCTCTACATCATCAACTGGCGAGTACATTCGTTTTCAAATCCGAAATCTAGAATTGCATATTCCTTCGAAACAAGGGCGAACCGTCTTTGATCAGCCGTCTCAACAATTTGAACTCTATGTCAAGGTTCTAATAAAATAAATAAATGTAAATTAAATATATTAAGTAAGTAAATGTATTATGGTGAATGAAGTTTACTAACCACAGTACTCATATCTTGTGTTGTATCCATTATAGCTTTCAATGTGTCTCTTTTGTACTAATTGCCAGTTTCATCGTCCTAATATGCACTGTATAACGTAATTGAGTTTTAAATAAATAAACGTAAAATTATAATATTCAAGTTAATTAGATTGGTTACCTAGATGGATTCTTTAACACCCAATCTCTAAATATTGTGTATCTATCTATAGGATAGTCTTCTAAAGGACACTCGGTCTTTGAAGACTATATCTGTTTTCCCTTACCTTTTCTTTCTTTTCTCAACCTTTCAACATCTTCAATCTGTTGAGATGTCGATGTATCCTTTAGAATTGGAGTCCTATGGATAGGAACATCCTGTTGGAGGGAAGCTATAACAGCTTCCATGTTTGATTCCCAGACTGATAATTTGTTGAGCATGTTGCTATTTTGTTCATCAATATAACATCTCACTGAAGTCAAACTGGTATCCACATAATTTTGCATGCTAGACTGCATGCCTTGGTAGTGTTGTTGTTGTTGCCACTGTTTCTGTTGTTGAAAGATGTCTTGCTGCCACCTCTGCTGTTGTTCAAACAATTCTTTTTGGTTGGTTGTCAATAATTGCTTGGTAGTGGCTTTCTTGTTGTCTCCTTGATTTCTCAACAATGTTTGTTTTCAAGTTGTTGCACAAACCTAATACATCTGATACCACACACTGCCTATATGTATCAAGCATCCCCTCTATTTCTTCTCTAGTCACATAATTTGAGCAAATAGAAGCAGAACTTGGGCCAGCTCCAACTGAACTATAGTCATAGGATCAGGCATGTTGTCAATGTTACCTGGGACTACATTGTTGATTTCTCCACTCACAATGCCATCTAGTAGATTATGTTGAGCATCACCTGGCAATGAAAGAGTTGTAAACCACAGTGTCTGCAACTCTTCCTCAGTAGGCTCTAAGACTGCAATCACTTGAATCTGTAATGAAATGATTTAAATGATTTGTTGTGACTTTTGTTTGGAGAAGAACAAAGAAATATAAGAAGATGCATGTAACAAAGAGATATAATTAAATAATCAAACTACCTCTTCGCTAGCCAAAACTTGCCTGATTGTTTCTCTGTAAAAAAATTATTCAGCTTCTACCTATGTATTCTTGGACTCTATAATGTTTTGTATCTACTACGTCCAAATTTTTGTCTACTCTGTGGAAAAGCTTCGTATATCCAATACTGAAACATAATTGAATTTAAATATTAGATACAGGTAAAATAAATTATATATAAACTATATTTCCATCGATGAAAAATAAGAGAATTGAAGAAAATACCTGGAATGCAAGTGGATATCCATGTAATGAATATTTACATTCATTTTGCTAATTTTGTTGCAGTCTATATACTCTCTCTACTTGGGATTCTCGCAGTGAGTTTAATAAGATAAAATATGTTGTACGTCCCCATGGATATGGAAGGAATTCATTAAGCTGCTCAACCATGTCTAGAGTTTTGTAATCAATATATCTTCTGGTAGGTTTCAAAACACACTCTATCAACATAATCAACCCAAGTTTAAATTTATCTTCTTGATGTTGACAAAGATGAAATGCTTTAGAAAGCATCGTCATACTAATTTTCCTCATACAATTAAAATATTGATTTCTAAGTCGATGATTGTTGAAGTCAAGATTAATGGATACCTCGTGGCAAGGTAATCCGATGATAAGACAAAACTCTTACAGACTAAAGCGGGTCAACTGGCTATCTAATTTCACCCAAATTTCATTGTTTTCACCACAATATACAAGCCTCATTATGAATTCATGAACTAATTTACTACTAAATTGTTGTTCTTCCTTACTCTATAAATCACTCCATATATAAATCCATGAAAATTACTATACAATAAAGATGCTTGTTGATCTGCGCTGATCAGCTCTACAAAATCTTTAAGATACTGATAATTTGGAAATTGAGTGATTGTAGCAGAAAATCAGTGATCTGAAGATAGTATATATTCCAAAGACATTTGCACAAATTATTAAAAAAACCACTTAATAGAAAAATAAATTCGAATTTGAAACAGACTTAAACTATTTTTCGGGGTGGGACGATGCGGAGACATGGATCGGGTGTCTCCGCGGAGACACCCGAGAGACACGGAGGGGTCCGTGCTCCGCGGAGAGACACGACCTTGTCTCCGCCGAGACACGGGTGCCTCGCGGAGACACAGAGACCCGGATCTCCGCGTCTCCCACGGGGACACAAAGTTCCGTGTCTCCGTGCCGTGCACGAGCGGAGACCGGATCTGGTCTCAGCGCACACACGAAGACATGGTGTCTCTTGCGTGCGGTAGATTTCTCCGGAAGAAAACTCACCTTTTGGCAGTGAAATTAGTGAAGATGATGAAGTTTCTCCTTCCTTCTTGAGTGAGTGAAATGTGTGTAAGCAAAGCTAGAATATTGTATTTGTAACAATAATAATATGTGTATACACCCAAAATAATTCCTCATTATAAAAAACACAATCTTTTTCTCTTCAATTTTACTTTTCAATTCCAAATATTATTTTTATGAAGTAGATGAGCATTTAATGGAATGAGTATCTTTAAAACAGCCATTTTATTTATAATCTTCCTCAGCACCAAGACATTGCCATTTCTTGAAATATCTTGCAACTTGCAATCCGAATCAACACAAATCTTTGCACTTCTCATTATTTCCACTGATTAAACTGAATCCACATTACCTAATAGAAACAAAAGAGCTCTAATAAAATAGTTTCAATTACAAGCTGTTTATAAGAGATCGGAGACAAAACTCAATTCCAATAAAAAAATGCTACATCCTGTAAGTCATTTGTTGCGTTTTTTATATCGCAAGTATATGATATCGTAATAAGTAATATAGTGGACCTTTGAGTCAGGATTATCGTTCCCACGAAGACTATACTTTAGCACTTAATCTAATTTTTCTAACTTATATTTGACAAAAGCAAGTAAATATTTATGATGATTGTGATAACTACTTTTAACTAATTGAAAATATAAATTGATTGCAAACAATAGATAATTGAAAATTCTAATATGTGATGAATATTAGGGCATAACAATTTCATCTATTGATCACATTTATTCTTAATTCAAGATTCATAATCTAATGTAGTGTTTGATCGAATTCTTCTATTATATTCAATTTACCCCTCTCGAGTTCTCATTGAGCCTATTTAACTAATTAAATTTCATATCTCTATGTGAATCAACTTTAGTTAAACGAAACACTAGTTCTAAGAATTCATATTATGACCGCAATAATTAGTATATGTATCTCTACACGTTATACTAATTTACCTGATTTTATTATATGGTCTAAATCTCAAACTGACCACTCGATTCGTAAGAGACTCACATAATCATCAAATTATTGATCAGGTAATTTAATGCATTAAACTCATAATAAAACCAACACATAAATAAATAAATCACAGAAATCTTAAATAGAAAAATAAAGGATCACAAGTCGACTGCATTGTTTTCTCTAATATAAAAATTAGTTATTCATGTTGTAAAAATAAAAACACGCAAAAGTTGAAAGATATCACCAAAAATTGACGAAACGTGATAATTCCTGGTGTTTGCAGTTTCCTTTCTTTTATTTTATTTTCTTTTTCTCTTTCTCTTTTCTTTCTCTTTCTCTTTTCTTTCTTCTCTCTCGTTGACTTTTTCCTTTCTCTTCCTTTTTTCTTCCTTTTTTTTTCTTTTCCTTTTCTCCTCTTTTTTCTTCTTCTTGCTTCCGCCGCTTGGCTTCTGCGTTTTTTTTTGTCCGTGTCTTTTTTCCCCCCTTGTTTAATATATATATATATACTTTGGGCCACCAATTAAAATATTCAATGCAAGTCTATTGAGGCTCGTTTAACTCGAACACATTTAATGTAATATTTCTCTCTATGGTTTCATCTTTAAATTTTGCCATTTTTCGCCACTTTGCATTCTTTTCTCCAATTCTTCATTAAACATAAAGCTTTACCTACAAAATACAATATAACATAAATTATGTGAAATTTATCCAAAAAACAATAAAATATCATGATTTAGGGCCTCAAAAAAGTGTATAAACTACACTTATCACTCCCCCAAACTTGAATATTTGTTTGTACTCAAACAAAACTAAAACCTAACAAACACACAAACATGTCATGCTAATTACCTAATTGGTGGTCAGTCAATCGAGTAAAGAAACAAGATTTAACTAGTTAACGTGGCTTTTTATCTCGAGATTGAAATCATAATAATAAATCTATGCACAGCTTCAAAATCACAATACAAAAATTAAAATCCATTTTTCCAATGTAAAATCGACATGTGTGTGTGAAGAATTAAGCATAGCATTATGAATTCATAAGTTGTTTCAATTCCCGACCCTCAATGGTCAAATATGTTCTTTCATCACTCGTAAGATTCACACACCCCCAAACTTATTATTTTCA
>CAIGRT010192248.1:0-12558 GCA_903798405.1 Fraxinus platypoda | reverse complement strand
AATCCAAGATAATACTAGTGAAATAAGATCTAGAGAAATTAGAAGACTCCTTGAAGAACTTAAAAGAGAAAAAGATACAAAAAAGTGGGAAAAGATAACAAAAACTATAAGATATCACCAATACGAGCAACAACAATATTTGATTTGGTTACAAGAAAATACTGAGTTAAGATTCTCAAGATTAGCTCTAAGAACTTACAATCCAAACGGAAGAATTGTAAGACATAACCCTGAATAATCTAATAATTAAAAGATACAAGGCAAAGTTTGCAAATAAAGAAAGTAAGGACAAAAAAGTAAATAGAATCTTGAATAGTGAACTCCCTGGATTTGAGCTTGAACTTAACCCTGGATGTGTAGCATCATCCTTAAACAATTACATGCAAAATTTAAAAAATGAAAACGTGAAACCTAGTTATACCAAGTGGCCTTCCTAGTTTACATTGTGATGAATATGTAATTTACTTGTATTATCTTCATCACATTTCCTCGTGTGTTTATTTTTCATTAAATGTATAATACGTACATATCTTTTTATGAATGCACGATGATACTTAGAGTTGAGCCTAATTTATTTATTTATACCGTCTTCAATACATAAGTAATATAAAAATGAATAATGTTGATAAGTGTATTTTATACACTTATTTAGGCAGTTAAATTTGAGTATTTGTTGTTGAATTGTATGAATATGGCTTAATCCCGTGTGAATATTGTTTGTAGGTAACAATCGATGAAAGATGCGAGAGTAAGGAAAATACACAAAAAAATGACTCAATTGCATCAAATACAAAGTTCGAATGCAATAATTCAAACGTTGGGTTGGATTGCGAAAATACGATTTAAGAATGCGAAGTGTCAATTGGAATTGAAGAGAAGTCAATAGGATGAGAAATTGTCGAAAATGATCAAAATACACACATGAAAAATTCAAGGACCAATTTGCAAATTGACCCCAAAAGTCTATACTATGCATATGCAAGGGCCTGCAGACCCTGCATACGCACCAAGTGAGCCACCTGAGGCGAAAACGTGATAGTTGTGTGTACGCTCACCTTGAACCATGCGTACGCATGGTTCAATTCCAATTTTTTTTCTTATTTCCTTACGTTATTTTGGAAACTTTAGATAGAGAATCTTTTGACACTTTACATATACCTAAAGCCGTCGGAACGGAGAAGGGGGTATCTATCATTATATTGAGAGTGAAAAATGCAATTTTACATTGAAGAATCAAGAAATTCATCGTTTGGGTTGAAGATTAAAGTGAAGAATTGGAGCTTCCAACTTCTTCATCATATTCCTTATCTCGAGTGATGTATTTTCTTATTATTTTATGTAATTTTCATATAACTATGCTAGGCTAAACAACGTTGTATATTGGATGGGTGATAAAACCTTTTTATTTATAGTTTTAATTCAAGACTTGTTGGTTTTTAAATTATTTTCGTGTTTGTGAATTCATATGCATAAATTATGGTTGTTTTAATGCCTGCGCAAACTTAGAACATATTTGTTTCCTATTCGAAGTGTTGAAAAATTCACGATAACTAGAAGGCTGTATATGGAACACATGTGCAATAAATATTAGGAATAATATTTATGGCGTGTACGATCGCTTGTAATAATTATATTGTTAAATGCATGTTCTTCATATGAACTCGGATTAGGAATAGGGTGGGGTCGTGTTAAACATAGGTTTGATATATTTTGGAAAAGAATATTGAATAAAATCGGATTATCGATCGTCGCACACATGTTTATTACAATCATAGTTTATTACTTTCATAGTATAATCTAGCATAAAAAAATAAAAATAAAAATAAAAAACCCCTTATCCAACAATTCTATTTGTTACGATAGATTGAATTTGGTAAACACTAATATATTAAGATTGAACGTTATTTTTGTGAGATGATATTCGTAACTCACTACGTATTACTTGTCAACAATCCCGTACGCTTGCGAAAGCTTATCGTACAAATTCTACTTATCATTATGATGATGAAAAATCGATGATGTGACAATTTACGTGGAGTAATGTGACTGCATAGTTCAATTTTTATGAGAAAGGGGAGAGAGAGAAAGAGAGAGAAATTAGATGAATAATGAGTTGTCCATCACCGATAATCCATCATCATGATGATAAATAGAATTACTAAAAAATGTTGCTCATTCGTAGCATTTTATCATCATAAAAAATTTGAATAATTGAAGTTGAGTTTTGAGAGTACAATTTTCTTCTCTTAAATTTCTATCATAAATTTTATTTTTTTTAGTTCGTTTGAGATTTATCAAAAAATTTCAACAAATTGGTATCAAATATTACTTTTATAGAATTTATAAAATATTTCAAAATAATATGCAATACAAGTTCAACTCTGACTAGTTTACTTAAACGTGAACACAATAATATTGAATAATATTTAAAAATAAATAAAATCTTATTTGTTTTACCTATCTAATTATATCTTCTACAACCTATATTTCATAGACTTTATTATTATTATAAAATTGAAGATAACAATAAAAAATAATCACTTATTTTTTAGAAATTAGGATTGGACCCTCCAATCTTTTACGTGCTTGCAATTATGGGTTGAGGTCCTCAATTTACTTAAATTTGTATATCTATGTTCCTACGTGAGGGAATAATAAATATGGACATTAGATTCGTACGTTAACTTCATGTGACTTAAAATTAGATGGTCAAATCGTAAAATTACTTGAAACATATTGTTATTGTTTGAAATCATGTGAAATATATGGATATTTTAACATCTCTATATTGACTATTTTCGATTTCTGTCTTTCATGTGTGGACTCCTTTTTGCTTCTTTTGTTTGAAATAGGATCAGGTCGGATATAATCCGATTATAAAGAAAGAAATCCCCGGAGTGGTTCATCGTCAAGAGAAGGGTTGTAGCATTTCTTATTGATTTTGTTTGTGCAAGAAAGAATATATGATAATTCTTGTTGTACATCACCTTGTACATCAAGGTGTCCATAATGGACACCCGGCACCCTCTCATTGGAGGGAGTGCCGACCCCACCAACCCTCCCTCCAATGAAAGAGCGGCCGGTGTCCATTATGTCTACCCTTATGTTAGTGGTGATGTACCATGTGATGTACCACTAGCATTACCCAAGAATATATTAGTATCCGAATCAGTACAAGAAAAGTCTGATTTTTCTCCAAGAGTGTCTAGAAAGACCGACTTAGATTTTCTTATTTAAATAAAATGAAAACTCGAAATTTCACTTTTAAAGATTAGACACCCGTAACTATGTTGTCCAAAATGTCGAGAACCCGGGTCCGGCCCTAAAAATAATATTGCACCATAATATCTTCATGGACAGTGTGAACACACGTTTCAAACACCAGCCAACGTTACTGCAAAGAAAAAATCGAAGCTTTTTATATTAATTAAAGTCTGTAGCAGAGTGTCGTTTGCGTCATCACTAATTCCATACTTTGATTGCGACCAGATAACGGATCGAACATTTATTCTGGAAATATCCCTTTTCTTGAAAATTCACTCAAAATCATATATTTATATTATCTTTCTGATCGGGTTCACAGCAATTGAAGCAGAAAACAGTAGAAAATGTGGGGGTAATTTATTATTACAGATCCTTCTGATCCAATTCGGTGAAATTGAGTAGAATTAGTCGAGAATTTGAGTTTGAAATTCAGGGAAAAAGTGGGATTGGATGGGGGTATTCTGATTTACGAGTTGGAATTGAAGAGAGACAATGAGAGATTTGATGGTACTGTGAAGTGATTCAAGGAAAGCAACAGGTCAATTGTTGCAGGGTAAAAGATTGATTTCTATGTTTACTATTTTCTTGTTTTAGGGTTTGGTTGGATCGTACTTGAATTTTGTGAATTTAGAGTGCTAATTACCTATAATTGTGTATAATTTATTTCTCCCTCTTTATATTTTCTACCTTTTTAGAAAGTTTGGACTTATCGTTTCATTGGATTTCCGAAAATGGAATAAATTGGAAAGTTCATCTTTTTAGCATAAATCTTCGCTTTTTATGCAGTGTTAATGTCCTCAAATTTCAATCACTCCATTTGTTCTTTTTAGATTTATGTACTGAATTGTTGTGGGGATTAGTATGGAAACTACTTAATTTAGCTGAATATGGCAAGAATTTAAAAAAAAAAAAAAAAAAAAAAAAGGTTTTTTAAAGATATCTTTGTTGTCTTTATCTATTGAATGAAGTGCAGTCTATTCATCAGTTGAAAAACATTGAATTGTTTTGTAAGCTTTCTTTATTGGTTTGTTGAATTGATTGAAGTGCAGTGTACTCATTGGTCGAAAACATGTTTATTTTCAGCATCCTAATTTTCATTATAGAGCATTGCATTTAAGTAATCTCATTGGAGTTCATTCTTTTTGGAATTTCCTTTTCAGGTTGAGCCGTTTATTGGTTGTTTTTATATGTTATGCAGTAAGGTGCTTCATGTCAAATTCTGTATGAAATTGTTTAAAGGTTACTGTAATTGTTTGGATGGCATTGATTGATTCATCACATTAGAACAATCATATGGTTTAGCCGTCTCACTGAACGGAGAAGAAGTTAATGTAAGGTGCTGAAAGGAGTAGTAGTTAATATAAGGCGTGGGGATGGTCCATGATCGTAACAACTTCGAGAATGCGCTTATCACGAGTTAAAATGATTTTGTTAAGTTTAATTTGTACGTAATGTTCAGGCATCAGGTTATAGGTTCACTTTTATATGCCTAGTTTGTTAAAGATACTTGTTCTATAACTATATGTTGCATTTGAGATTGTGTAGAAATTTGATCCGTTTGTAGCCGTTTCAGTAGTATGGCAACTCCTGTTGAGCCTCCGAATGGGGTTGGAATTCCAGGGAAGCACTACTATTCCATGTGGCAAACACTGTTTGAGATTGATACGAAGTATGTGCCAATCAAGCCTATTGGTCGAGGGGCATATGGTATTGTCTGCTCGTCTGTCAACCGGGAAACCAATGAAAAGGTTGCAATCAAGAAGATACATAATGCCTTTGAAAATCGTATTGATGCACTAAGAACTCTGCGTGAATTGAAGCTTCTCCGCCATCTTAGACATGAAAATGTCATAGCCCTGAAGGATGTCATGCTGCCTAATCATAAGAGAAGTTTCAAGGATGTCTACTTGGTTTATGAGCTTATGGATACTGATTTGCATCAGATAATTAAGTCCTCTCAAGCACTATCGAATGATCATTGTCAGTATTTCCTATTCCAGGTGCCTAGAATGTTCATTCCCTTTTAACTTCTGCTCTAACATACATTGTTACGATGCGAGGAATTTCTGCAACAAACATTGAAAATAAAGAAAATAGAAGAAATAAATTATTACTGTTAAGGATTTTGGTAGTGGAGATATGGATTTTTGGTTACCGTATGAGCATGCTTCATACGATTATGTCACACTTATAGTTAGATTTTTTTCTTCTGGCCGTCTTATTCTCTGTATACAAACCTTTTAGTCTATTGTGGCAATCAAACTCAGTAGAAAAACATTACTAATAATTATTTTTCTATATAGTATGACATGAAACTAATTATGACATTCAAGCCTCACATCATATGTCAAACTGCCTAGTAGTTTTGATTTTAACTACAGTACTTTTTGGTTTCCATTTACAATTATGATGGATCTCACGTGACAATGGAATTTGACTACTATTTTGCTAACTATTATAACTTCTAATGGATTTTGTAATATTAGTTCCATTTGCATGTTTTGAATTTGATTTCATTCTTGTAGAGTAATTTCTATTTTAAAACCTCTACTACGCTGCCCCTTATGCTTGGCAGATCTCTTAACTTATTTGTATCTTTCAATGCAGTTACTTAGAGGTCTGAAGTATCTACACTCAGCAAACATTCTTCATCGGGATTTGAAGCCTGGGAACCTACTTATCAACGCGAACTGTGATCTAAAAATATGTGATTTTGGGCTTGCACGTACAAGCAGTAGTCAAGGCCAATTCATGACTGAATATGTGGTCACCCGTTGGTATCGAGCACCAGAGCTCCTTCTCTGCTGTGACAATTATGGCACCTCCATTGACGTGTGGTCTGTTGGTTGCATTTTTGCCGAACTTCTTGGTCGGAAACCCATTTTTCCGGGTACAGAGTGTCTTAACCAGCTTAAACTGATCATCAACATCCTTGGTAGCCAGAGGGAAGATGATCTCGAGTTTATTGATAACCCAAAGGCGAGAAAGTACATTAAGTCACTTCCTTACTCTCTGGGAACCCCATTTTCCCGTCTTTATCCAAATGCCCATCCTCTGGCGCTTGATCTGTTACAGAAAATGCTCATCTTCGACCCTTCAAAGAGGATAAGTGTAACCGAAGCACTTCAACATCCATACATGTCTCCCCTTTACGATCCAAGATGTGACCCTCCGGTCAATGTCCCTATCAATCTTGACATAGACGAGGATTTAGGCGAAGATATGATTCGGGAAATGATGTGGATGGAAATACTTCATTACCATCCAGAATCTGCTGCTAACATGGAGGTAAACATGTAATGTTTAGTTTCTCCATTACTGGTGAAATGACCTTTGGTTTTGTAACATCAGAACTTTGTATTCATCTTTGCTTGTCTTTTATTTATTTCAATAATCTTGGAAAACAATACATTAGCGGTTTGGGCTGTTAACGCACTTACTATTATCTGTTTATGAAAGTTTTTCGATGCTTGAACTTTTTATGACAAGTGCCTTTACTCAAGAACCTTTTTCTCTATACATTACTAGGGATTATTGTTGGACCTGATGAAGCTCAACGACAATCATATCGTTCACCTCTCTCCTTGACCCGACAGGGTTTGATATTCTTTGCCTTGCTATATAAAGGATTTTTGGTAGTACAAGTGGAATGAGAATATAAATTGGTGGTTCACATGAAATATGTGGTTAAAAAGTAAATAAAAATGGTGGGTTCGATGTAATGTGTAGTTAAAAATGAAGTTTATCAACTTAAAATCTGAAAAAAGTTTTACCGAACAAAGGCTTAGAGCCTGTTTGGTACATATTCTCATTTTCTACAGTAAATCAATTCTCATTTTCAACCACACATTCTTCAATAAAATAATATTTTCCATCACATCAATACTTTTTTCTTCTTTTTCAACCACACATTTCCTATCATATCACTATTCAAAAATCAATTCTTCCCCCAAAAATCCCTACCAAACACACTCTAAATATTGAATGATATATATGGTGGAAGATAACTTGAGAGGATACTAAGAGCCTGTTTGGTACAGATTCTCATTTTCTACAGTAAATCAATTCTCATTTTCAACCACACATTCTTCAATAAAATAATATTTTCCATCACATCAATACTTTTTTCTTCTTTTTCAACCACACATTTCCTATCATATCACTATTCAAAAATCAATTCTTCCCCCAAAAATTCCTACCAAACACACTCTTAACAAGTTAAAGAACTTGCTTATGTTGATAGTAGTGTTGGGGTACTTTTGAAAAGTTGCAACCATAAAGAATTATTCGTTCTGAAGCCTGTTAGTAAATTTTTTAAGCTTAGACAAACGTGTATAAATGTACAGAGGCACTACGTGAAAAAGCCCAGAAACATGCCTCATTTAACGATGAAAAATGGCCTCACACAGTCCCCCAAGCAAGGTATAATAGAGTGAGTATTAACTCCTCCATAATTCAACGTAGACTGCTACATCATCGATGTTCCATCATCATAATGATAAATAACATTTTTCAACCTTTTTATACTACATTTGGTACATAAGAACTAATTGCTAATACATGAATTTAAACATCCATTAAAATTTCTAGATATATGAATATAAATAAATTCATTTATAATAACTCTAGATTCATGTAGATCAAGATTTATCAAGCGAACATTCATTAAATCTAGATTATTGTGAATGTTAATTAATTAAGAATTAATAACACGAAATTCATAGACAAGGATTTTGTAATATTTATTAAATATTGAAAAACGAAAGGTAAAGCATCATTGAAATAATTAAATTATATTAAGGTTAAAATCGTCCAAAAATGATTCTTACTTCATGTGATGTTTAATATATTATAAATTTGGAAAATGATGTTTGTACAGAATTTTTTTTTTACAGAAAAATTATAGACACTCACATGGGGGTGGGCCCCATGTGAATTAAATATTGTCAAAAAATAATGGGCCCCACCCATTGTGTGTAATCTGTAGGTTGTCTGTATATATTTTTTCTGTACACTAAGCATCTCTCTATAAATTTATAATGATTAAATTTTTTGCATAATCTAACACATTTTAGCAAGTCCAATCTATTTAACTATTTTTGTCCTATATTTAATGTGTAATATTTTTCCACCTTAGGTTAAAATATTTAATTTACATAACAATTAGATTTTGGTCCTTAGTCAAAAAAGGGAAAGATATTTTATGATTGGTCGGTTGGTTGTTCCCCTAAAATATAAAGAATTAAGAAAGAAAGAGATCATAAGATATTTTTGGGAGGAAATTACATAAAATCAGGCACTTAAGTTTACAAATTCAAAAATCAAATCTAAACTTTATTTAATCAAAAATCAGGTATTGCTTAATAATTATGTATTAAATGTTTTCACCCAATTCAATTACAAATCCTAATTTTATTTCATTCTTCTCACTCTCACTCTCACTCTCCCTCTCCCTCCCCATCTTCTTCTCCTTCTCATGCATTCCTCTCTGTCAGACGTCGTCGTAGCCGTCGTAGGAGCACCCGTCGCGGGAATCGCTCCGTCGCCACCACTTAAGCAGCACCACATTGCTTAATGAAGAGATCAGAGCCTCTACGCGCGGAAGTGTAGGGGCGGCGATCTGAAATCTTCTCCGATTTGTGGTGTTTCTCCGACGATTTTCTGTGGCTCATGGTTTGCGCGGTAGTGGCGGTGGTACGGCTTGGAGATGGCGACGCTGTGAACGTCGCTGCCCGTGGCTCTGTTTGATTTCTTTTTTTTTTCTTTTTTTTGGTTTTGATCGTTGGATGGTGTTTTGTGTGGAGGTGGGATGGTGTTTGTGTGGTGGTGGACTTGATGATTTGTTGGTAGGGTGGTGGCTTAGTTGGCGACGACGACGGGGTTGGAGGTGGTGGCAGGTTTGTGGTGAGTGGTAGTTGTGGTGTGGTGTGGTATGGTATGGTATGGTATGGTAATGTCTTTGTTGTTGTTGGCGATGGGGATGGTGGTGGATCCGGTGGCGGCGACGGGGATGGAGGTGGTGGCGTGTTTAGGATTTTTTTTGTTGGATTTGGTGATGACGATTTTGTTGGTGGTGATGTTGTGATGTTGGTGCTGGTGCTGGTGCTGGTGCTGTTGTGGTGGTGGTGGCGGTTATGGGGTTGGCGTTGGATTTGGTGGCAGCGACAGGTAGTGGTTGTTGGTGGCTAGAGATCTGATAGAGTTAATTGTCATGATTTTTGTTAGCGGTCGATTGGCGGCAATTTTGTTGGCGGTGATGTCGTGGTGGTGGTGGTGGTGGTGGTGCTGTGTGGACGGCGGTGGCGGCAGTGTAGGTGGTGGTTGTATGTGACCCACTATTTGGTTCTTGTGACCAACTGTTTAACTGTGACATTAAAATTCGATAATTTATGACCAAAAAACTTGAAAACACGTAACTGATTAATAAATTGTGACCTATAATTTTTTATGTGACCAATAAAATAAAATATGACCTTAAAATTCGATAATTTGTGACCACAAATTTGAAAATATGTAATCGATTGATAAATTGTGACCTATAATTTTTTTATCTGTGGCCAATAAAATAAAATGTGACCTATAAAATTTTTGATTTTTGATCTCGAATTAATCTATGAACAATTAATTATTTAATACGTGATCAATAAATAAGTTGTGACCATTAATTATATAATTGTGATTTTATTATATTTAATTAATAAATAAATACTTAATTTTTGCATTAATTAAATTTAAAACCTGATTTTTGAATTGTGCATAATTAATGTCTTAATTGTGAATTTTTCCCTATTTTTGGTGGGGTTTCACCAGAAAATGGGCCCACCGGACCAAATAGCAATCTGAATGAGGAAATTTCACCCCTTACTAATAAATAGAAACATTTTCAAAATTTACATCTCAACTTATTTTAATTTAAAAATACTGTAATTGATGCAGTAAAATGAAAAACCAACCAATCACTTTAACCTTTAAAATTAATTAATTGAGAGGCTAATATCACTCCACAAAACAAGCATTGTAACAAAATCAATAAAACCCAAAATCACAAAATCTTGACTTTCTCTAAATTCTCCGACCTTTTTCTAAGCACGGTACTTAATTTATACTAAGCACTATGCTTAGATGACAAACAAACTACCCACTAATGTAGTGTGCCATTTAAGCACGGTATTTAGCATAAAGTAAGCACGAGACTTAGAAGATCAGTATTTGATCTCCTAAACACCATGCTTAATTTAAGTTACTCGCCATGTTTAGGTGGCAAACAAACTAACTACTAATGTAGTGTGCCACCGAAACACGGTGCTAAGAAGATCATTACTCTATGTGTGTGTATTCGGCACCCTCTTTGTAGTGTGAATAATGGCAGCCACCATTCCATACACATCTGCCTCCTCCAAATTTAATAATATTCATCCCTCAAGCGAATAGAGGAAGACCCAACATATTCTAGAATGTCAGCAGAGAAGATGAAATGGTCGTTGATGATTCTTCAGAACAATGGTATTCATTCATGTTTTATTGAGATAAATTTAGTCCAGGAATCATAGGGTATGATTTGAGCACTTTTCTTTTGCAAGTATATTATTATCTGTATGTAAATACATTTTCATGTGTTGATATGTATTACACGCTATCAATCTCATGAAAGTATAATTATTTACATCTTATTAAATATATACACATCCAGAAAGTATAATTCACATGTTTCCAACATGTTGGTTACTGTACACATCTCTGTATTTCGATATGTATTACACAATTGCATTCTCGGACACTCCTGTGAAATCTCACATTTGATATGCATCATAGTTAGGTTATGCATATACACACATCACGGTGTGTATTTTACGCTATTTATGTTGACTGCGCATTTGAATTTTTCTCATATGTATGCAACATGGTTCTGGATTTTATATCCCACCTGAGGACGTATTCAATGTCGCCATTGCTGCTCCTATGTCTTGATTTGAATTTGAATTCCCATGAATTCAGCCTTATCAATTAGTTCCATTTGTTTCGATTGTGCCCTGACAATTTCAATTACATGTTGAAAAAAAGGAAAGTCTTGAATACGGTATTTTTGGATTTCTTTTTCAGTATTGTAGTAATTTCTGATTTTATTATAGTTAAATAGTATAAAATGAAATTTTATATATTTGTAAGGTATTTATGATTTTGATCTGAACCCCAAGACCAGCCACAACATCTTAGCCCAATATTTCTATCAAAGCTTCTTTCCATTTTGAGGGAGTAGGATTTTTTATTTATTTATTTATATTAAATAGAAAAGTGGTGAGATGGGTGATGACCGGTAATTGTGAGATGGTGATGATGGCTGTGATTGCAATTATTTTGATGTTGAGATGGATGATGTTGATTTGTTGGCCGACGATGATTGAAATTTGTGTATGAAATTTGGTTTAAATTACTGAATTGAATCTGAAATCAGGACGGTGATGGGTGGTGGTGGTTCTTGTGAATATGACGAAAATAGTGATCGAGGTGGTGTAACAATAAATGTTACAAAAGGACCAATGCTATTGGTGGTGTTGTTACAATAAATAATACAAGTGGTGGGGGTGTCATTGGCCATGGTGATATTGGAAATATACGACAATATGTTTAACACACTTTGTTAAAAGTGATGGCGGGGTAGCAGTGACGGTGACGGTGACGATGACGATGGTGAAAAATTGGGTGTGAAACTTACGTTACATAATTTACAAAATGTAAACATTTTTTTTACAAAATTTAAAAATAAAAAAATAGTTTTTTAATAATAATAAAATGTCAAAAAGTATGTATGGAATTAGTAAACTTTTTAACGATATTTATACGTTGTTCGCCATTTAAAAAGACTACATGTACAGTGAAATCCCATTTGAGTAATAGGACAAAAACAACCTGGATTGGGATTATTACAAGAAGCATGTCTTGATCACTTATGATCAAAATCGCTTCAATTGAATTGGGGAGAAATGTTACGTGATTTGAGAGTTTTGTTCTCCCGTAATAAGTCATGTGAAATTGGAGTGTGAATTTAACATTTACGTTGAAGATTTCGATCATGTGGGTATAAATTTTAATGGGTTGGGACCCAGAATTTCACTTTTGAATGTTGAGCACACATCACACCATGCATATGTTTGAGCCCCATTATATGTTGAAAAATGAATTTTGTAATAGTAAATTTTGAAAAATGTATGGTTAAAAATTAAGATAAAGTTTTTTTGTTTACGTGCAAAATATTTTATTGTAAAAATGTGTTGTTGAAAATGAATTTGAAAAAAA
>CAIGRT010192210.1:0-15816 GCA_903798405.1 Fraxinus platypoda | reverse complement strand
TTCGAGAATATACATCCAACAAAGAATCTTTGTCATCAACAATGGGGATTGAACTAACTTGAGCTGCAATGAAAGAGACATTATGGCTTAGGCATTCAGCTGGAAGTGAGCACTGTATCTCCCTACACAATACATACAATGTGTGTGCATGCCATGTGCAAAGTTCTTGGAATTAGTTTTATCATTGAAATTTCAAATTTCATGTTCATACTCTCCTCTATCTTTCCAGGCTAGAAAGGTTAATTTTCAGATCTACCAAGTTAAAGGAACAAGCACAAAATAAATTTGAGAAACGTGTGCTCGTGGTGTGCAAAGTGCTTGGAAGTAGTTTTATTGCTGAAATAATTTTTTTCACATTCATATTCTATACCAATAACCTTTCCAGGCAAAAAAGGTCAAGTTTCAGAATGACCAAGTTAAAGGAACGAGCACTCAATAAATTTGAAAAATGTGCTGCTAATGTTCTGGCAAAAAATTTGGAATTCCAATTCTTCTCTTTAATAAATGTACTAGCTTTTACAGCACAATCAAGGTTTCAGCATACTTGTGTGTGTGTGCACACGTATATTTTAAATACATTTTTTTAGACTTGTCAGAAATTTTACTTAAGTGATTTCATATGTGAAAAAAAGTGCAAGCTGATTATAATATCGAAGAAATTATGAAAAATGAGTAATACTTTTGGTAAGTAATAGGATTACGGTGGCTGAGGGATGGAAGAGAGAAGAGACCACTCTAAATAAGTATGCATACCTTGAATTAGTAAATTCAGAGCTGCACTAAGTGATGCAGTGGGTCTCAACATTGCCAATGGCCGCTGATTTTGCTCTCCAATTTTGGGAACCCAAGTGCCGACAGGGATCGCACAAATTGGCAGTTGAAGTACTGGTAATGAGCTTGATGAATGTTTAAAATATCGGCAAATACCTGTCAAGTGCCACAATGTCGAGCACATCATGAGAAGTTTTCGAAACTAAGCCATACATAAATACACACGCGTGCACGTGAGTATTTGCATCATTTTCCTCACATTTCAGTATTCCGGAAAGAGAAGCAAGATGCAATAGCTGTGGGTTCAAGGCATCCTCTGAAGGTGAATGGATAATAGGAACTGTAGACACACCACTTTGCAAAATCTTCAAAGCAACTTCTTTCAAATTGTTATTTGGCCCGGCCTGAAAAATCATCATCACAATTAAAGAAATTACCTTCATGCTTATTGTAGAGAATAGAAATAATACTCTCTTCAATAGCAAAGACACCCACATAGAAAAAAAATGGAAATTAAGGGATATAGGAAACCAGTCAACTAGATTAAAAATTATTCCCTTCATCTCAAATAAAGATCTGGGCTGATTTCTTCGGCACACGAGGTGTTTTTCTTGGAGCAATATTTTATGATAACGTGAAAAAAAATTTAAAGAGAAAGAAATAATACAAAACATTGCTATTTGAATGGTAGATTAAACGACATTAATAGATCAAATAATACATTCATTTTCTGCAGAGGGACTATATCTATGAGCATCAACGGCATAGCCTGTCCATGACAATATAAGTCATTTTACATCAAAATTTGCATTAACTACATTATTTACCAATCTATCATGTGCATATCCTAATAGGCAAAGGATGTAAGATGAGTTCAACATTTTTGTTGCAAAAGGCAAGTAAAGCCAATCTTTAGACCATACTACACCAATCATTGGGTCAGACATTATACCCGGTTCTCACTTCCGTGACTCGAACCAGGGGTTTTCACAAGTTATAATTCAATAGAATGTTTCCAAATACTCGCAAAAATTATGTCAATTGTCACTTCAGTAATCATAAGGTGTATGGTTTGTTACATCAAATATTTGTTTCAAGCGTGTCGACATGTTCCATCATCACAGGGATGTAACTAGTAAGACAAAAGTAGTATCCCAATGGTTCATTTCATAAATATTTGTATGTATAAGATTTATATACAAACTCTCATGTGAAATTGACATGGTAACATTCAACAAATAGTACTCACATGCAAAAGCAGTCTCGGAACTGCACTTCCTTGCCCATTTATTCGACTATTCAGGTATGACTTTGCTTCTTTCCAAGCAGATATAGTATGTGTCTCAAGCTCTTCCTCTGTCAGATTTGACCCATGATTACCTAGCTGCCAATACAGAGTATCAGGAACTGCACATTTCAAGATTTTGCAATGCAGAAACTAGTAATGATGGTTATATGAAAAGATGTTAGGCCACGTAGAAAAGGAAAATCCATCATTTCTGCAATAATTTATCATTTGGTAGTAAGTATCATCCAACAACTATGACAAACTAATCCTATGGCCTACCTTTATTTATGCTTGCAACATAGATACAAGACACATTAGAAGATGTAGAGAAACATCAAAAAACCATGACATGATTTAGGTGAATTAAGGTATAACTATGTCATAAATTACTGAATGACAAGAACCAATGAAGGGGGGACAGAAACCTGGTAGACAAGCTTATTTGAAACACTAATAAATTAGATGATACAAGCACTTCTGTTTCCCATATGCATACCTATTTTTAGCCTCAGTGCAGATAAAGTGCCAATAACAACAGAGATTTTGAAATAATAAATATATTGTTAATTATGTTTATTAATACCATCGATCACAAAGTGGTCATGCACAACATCAGACATTCTATCAATAAAGGATTACGACGAACGAATTCAGAGTTTTAGGTTGCCAAATTTTTTTATCCCAGTGTCCTACTCCTACATTCATCAGTTCTTAACATATCTAGTGCCCTTCCTGCTTCAAACAGCTGATCAGATACTGGTTTATTGGGTCTAACATTGTATGTCGTGCAACAAATGTGCAAAACACTTAAGTGAGGAACAGATACTGGTTTATTAGGTCTGACATCGTATGTCATGCAACAGATGTGCAAAACACATAAGGGAATTGTACTCTTTCAAAGAATACATGCGACATGCCAATTTAATTCATAAATACTAATAAAAGGAAACAAACATTAGAAAAGTGCACTAGGCATAGATTGATGCACCCATTTGAAATGTCATCAAGGATAAGAAAAGATACCAAAAGAAAAGGAGGAAGGCAAAACCAAAAAATTGAGCCATCTTCTACAAAATAAAGAAAGGCGAGCTTAGAACATACCTCTCTCATAATCAATACAAAATCCAGTGCACTAAGAACTCCAACAAACTTCCCTTTTAAGAAGTCCCATAAAGGTGCCATAGATATTCCCTGGAAACTCTTGAATCAGAACAGATGCATATACCAGAAAGGAAGTAGATAACTAAAAACACCAGAAAGCAATGAGAAATGAAAGACACAAGTACAAAACATCTTTTATTTGGGGGTAGGTCCAATACAGCACTCATACTTCTTGGCATTAAAAAACAAATAACAGAACTCAATGCCCAGTAGATCGGTTTAAAAAAGAAGGCAAAAGTATTTCTCAACAACATATACTCATAAAGGTTTCCATCTTTGTGGACGACGTGTTTGGGTGGGTGTATAAACTTATTTATAAGGAGAGAAAAAGTACACTAAGCAAGCTTATAAGCCAACCTAACAAGCTCCATAATGTCAACTAGAGGTGGTTAACAAATCCAGCAGCAGCGAAATGCAAAATTGGACTAGTCTCGTAAACCAAACGATCAATTTGTTCTTTTATAATCTAGTGGTATTTCAGAATGCTTGCTCTAATGGACACCCAGGTTACACTACTCTCGGATAAAAACA
Source organism: Fraxinus platypoda (assembly GCA_903798405.1). NCBI lineage: Eukaryota > Viridiplantae > Streptophyta > Magnoliopsida > Lamiales > Oleaceae > Fraxinus > Fraxinus platypoda. Next base: position 12,065 of record CAIGRT010192210.1, on the reverse strand, counting down.
AAGATAAAAAGAAAAATAGAATATGGCATTGCTAATTTAGATATTTCTACAATAGCAATGTTCTTCGCATTATAGTTAAATGATGGAGATATCTAATATTCCTCGACACACATAAAGTACTTCTGAATAACTTCAGCCTTCACATTATTAATGGCAATACCTGCTCGTGCAGAATATGAAATGCTTGCTTTACAGGAAGGTCAACATCCAAAGCAATGACCTGCAAACCAAGAGCAACCAAATCATTGAAAACAAAATTTGAATTAACCCATGCCCAGAGGGCCATCAATGACAAAAGATGACGAAAGGGGAGGCAAGGATAATTATCCAGACCTTGCCTGATTCAGGAAGTAACTCATAAGCCATGTGCATTGACATAAATGAAGCTATACGATGCCGAGATATCTCCAAATCTGCTTCCGAAATCCTTGAAAAGGGCTCATATGACATACTATCTGACACTCGAACCTATTGTAGACATTAAGTGAGTAAATTCCACAACCAAATCAGCTCACTTTCGTGTGACTGATCCGTGAGAACAAGCATGTTCATTATTTAAACAACATGGTGGCAGGGCCAAAAAAGAAAAAAATTAATAATGAGCATGCTTGAAGTCAGTTTGAGGCAAAAACATATAAATTTTGGAAGCAGAAACTGCAAGTTTGTTTCCCATTATCAAACATATTTCACCTTTAGATTTTTCCAATGCACTTAATGGGGAAACAGAATTTTCCCAAATCCCATATTGCTTAAATAAATGATACTTTGGTAAACAAAAGCCTAAAGTCCTAATAACACGTACAAGAAAAATTATTTTGAAACCTATTACTGCAAAAGCAAAATTTAGATAGAAGGTTAAAATAGCAAATACCAGACACATTAGAAGAAACAGTTGTACTTGTGAAAGAGAGTTGATGTGCAGAAATGTAATACCACACGGTGGAATGCCTCATTATCAACATCCATGTTGGAGCCAGGACCAGGAGGAATTTGTGGACTTAGCATTGCAGGAAGATAGTTTGCTTCCCTTGCTAAGAGGATAGTGTTCACTGTTCCTATGTTACTACTGACAAAAGGTTGATGCTCATCATGTCGCCATTCACCATCGATAACAAATTTGTACTGCATGTAAAGTAACAATAATTTCAAAAGCTACAGTTAATGAGAAATCAGCAAACAATTCAAATACTCCAAAAAAAAAAAATCACTTGCAAAATACTTGATTGATTGAGGTTTTTCAAAATCATTCCATTCTAATTAAAAAAAAAAATCCTCTATCAGAAATTAAATAATATAGTTCACCCAAGCACTACTTTAGGTGGTAACTGTGCATTTTTGGTTCCGCATATTTTCCCATTTCATACCTTGTTGTTAATCATGAAAAGGTCTAAGGATGTTTCTTGTCAAATTAATATTGATAAAAAGAAAAGAAGGATATCAGTTTAATAGGGGCAATTTTAGGAAGAAAATAAACCAGTTTGTTTAGGAAAGAGACAGTAATTTGAGATAGATGGAAGGACAACCAAAAAAGAGGCTAAAGGTAGGAGCATCACATAAATCAGATATGTAAATAAAAACTTAAACGTAAGAACTGCAAAGGACTGATCCTTCTTTTAATCAGATATTTGATTGCCAGCAACCTCGTAGCAAAAACACCTGCCTACCATATAGAATTTTTGCACGGATTTTATGATCAGTGACAATTTCTTAGCATTTATGTTTAATTGTCAATACTTATTTCCTCTGAACTTCATTCTCTAATCAATTCATGCATCAAGTTTTGACATTATCTAAAATTCAATAGTAATACTACTAATCAATCCTCGTGCAGCTTTTTCCTAGGCTACCAGATACCTTCATTTCCAATAACACCTCAAAGTAAAACACATATAAAATAAGAAAGAATTAATGTTTAATGGTAAATCCATTCTCAGCACAGTCATAATCAATAGGTCATATTGTAAGTCAACATGGGCAAAAAAAATAATGTAACAACAATAAATAATGGAGGTCATAAGTATCATTTTGCAAGTCATAAATGGTATATCCCAGATAATTTATGATGCCGAATTTAACAGATAGAACTGACAAAGCCGTGGCACATGGCATAACAAACCATCCCCCGAATAACAAACTTGGTGCAAATCAACACATAATGTAGGACGCATTTATTTTCGTCATACTGAATCATCCAAAAAGACATTAATTTTCCAATATCTTTTGATCATATCTAACAATCATGAGCAAATAATCAGTGTAGACCATTTTTCATGAAGCATTAATTTCTGTCACACTAAATTCATCCTAAAAGACATGAAATTTCCAATATCTTTTAATTATATCTAACAATCTAAGTGTGAATCATCAACGAGGCACTAGACAACTTCGTAACAAAATGCCACATTACAGAAAAACCTGATGATAACCCAGCGGTAGGCTACAGATTGTCTGAAACAAGGCAGGGCATCCGTCAACCGGAGTCATTGGCCATTGTGTCCACCTTTACCAAAAAAACATCAATCAAGCACATATTAACAGTTTAACATAAAGAACTTCAAAATCATCGCAAAAATCCCCAATAAGGGAGGTAAATTCAATTAAATAAGCATAAAGATACATTTTCACCAATGCTGATAAATTCTTACCCAGTAAACGAGCCACTGATTAGTACATTTCTCCCACCATAAGGCCACACAAAACGCGTGGGAACTAAGATCGTGCCACTATCGCGGGCAAAATCCATATCAGAAGGATACATTTAGTCTGAAATGTCACTAATATTTCCCCAAAAAGGACCCAAAACCCTAGAACATATTATAATGTAACAGCGCCAACAGCCCAAAAAGAAAATAATAATAATAAAATTAAAAAAAAAAATTCAAACAATTACTGCAAAATCCAGTGAATCAGTAGGTTCCCTTTAAACTCCCAAACAGCTCAAAATGAAATTTATAACCCTAACAGCCTCGGGCGTAAAATGCAAAGCATAAAGATTGAAACTTTTTACCAAATTAAGCAAAAAACAATAGCAATTCAGATAGATTTCAAATTGAGCAGGATGGATTCTTATATTGGAGAGGATATCTTGTCCTAACCTAGAAATTTAGATGTTTTCATTTATTTCAACAATTTCATTTAGGGCAAGAAAATCTATGTAAATATTCTTGGGTGAAATTAAAAGGTCCACGGCAACCCCAATTAAGAAATTCTTAAAAGTTATTCTTTTTATCAAGAATTATTCTAGAAGTATATGAATTACTAATGATTTGGGAGCTATTCAGTTACTAAAGGAGTAGACACTTTATTCAAGTTCGTGCATACTTACATAATTTCAATATTATTCATTTAATCAATCATATAACGTCATTTGTCTAAATATATATACATTATTCCTTTTCTATATTCATTGATTCAAATTAATTAAATTTCATATTGGTTCATGTACACCCCTTTTGTTTAAATGTATATAAATTATTATTTTTCTATATCTATTCATTCAAATTAATTAAATTTCACGTTGATTCACTTTCACCCCCTTTGTTTAAATGTATATACATTATTCTTTTTCTATATTCATTGATTCAAATTAATTAAATTTCATGTTCATAAATCAATTTGATTGTTCTCGTACAATTCAATTATTTATTTGNTTAAATGTATATTGAAAAACGAAAAATAAAACACTATTGAAATAATAAAATTGTAGTAGGGCTAAAATCGTCCAGAAAATGAATCTCAATTGTTGCGATATTTAATATATTATAGATTTATTAAATTCAAGAAAGGATAAATCCGTGGGATCTCAAACTCATTCAATTGAAGTCGAAGATACGAAGCTGGATCACAGATCACCAAGTCACTACGAAGGAAGAGAAGCAGAAGGAGCTGAGCTCGGCACATGGTTGCTAAAAACTCGAAATTCTTCTTGTTAGTGATTCATTCACTTTTGATGGCTAATTTCAATGGCCCGTCTGAGATCGTTTGAAGGAGTTCTGGACATTGTTTCACACAACTCCGAACGTACTTTACTATACTTTAATCCGAACAAAAAATCGTTACTATACTTTAATCCGAACAAAAAATCTTTCACTGGAGTGTACGGTATATCTTACAAAAATGACCACCTGAAACTGCCATTGATCACTTTCCAACTTAACATCACCTTTTACGACCTAGATTCAACACATATTCCGAGTTCATAAATATGATTTCAAGATGTTGTTTCGAAGAGTTCACATCACACTTCACGACGCCTTCCGCAAAATGAAAATCAGTTGGAACGACGAAAAAGAAGGAAGTGACCAAAGATACAATCCGGAATGGATTATTAACATTTGACACTATAAATTTTAATATTTCCTCATTATTAAGATTTGACACTACATAAATTTAAATATTTCCTCATTTAAGTGTATAAATCACGTAACTTTAATACGAAATATGAAATAAAAATAGCACATATGTTCAAGATGTTACATTGATTTTGCGAATATAGATAAAAAATGTTGGACATATAAAAGATAATTGAGCACTACAATGTATCATCAGTAAAATACAGTAAAGGGAAATTTTGCCCAAGACAACCCTTTCAAGAAAAATCAACATGAGAACTACAAATCACGTCATGGAATATTAATGATACATCAAACGATCTATACTCCGAACTTGAAAACATTACTAGAACATTTTCATGGTATTTCATCATTCTAGCTTGGCGCTTTCCCAGTGACGTGCTGTGCGATCCATCCCAAACCATCATACAGACCGTCGCCAGTGAGAGCACTGCAAGCTTGAATATGCCAATCATGGTTCTTGATACTGTGGAGGGATAGTGCATCGGTTATTTCAGCAGGCGTCATGGCATCCTTAAGATCCTGTTTGTTTGCGAAGACGAGTACAACTGCACTTTGTAAATCCTCATGTGGAAGCAGCTTAAATAGTTCATCCTTCATAAGAGTGATCCTAGCTCTATCAGTGCTGTCTATCACTACGATAACTGCATGCGTCCCACGATAATATGTTGTCCATGACGTCCGGAGTCTCTCTTGCCCACCAAGATCCCAAACCTGTTTGCAAGGTCACTCAGGTAAGGTCAGATTGACAAAGCAAGCTAGGCATGAACCACCTCAAAATGAGTTAAAACAAAGAATAATAATTTGAAACCACTATAACAAACTAATCCACATTTTTGCTAATGCAGCTCACAGAAAAAGGGTAAGAAAGGTGTGTTCTTATTGTTTGCCTTTGCATCTCACTTCGATGAATATCCATGACATGTTAAATATTGTTTATGTTGAACCCCATTCCACATTTCAAACATAGTTGCCAGGTAGTTATACAAGTGTTAATGATTTTTTATTTTATTTTTAAAAGTGATAAAAAATCATTAGCAACTAAAAGAACATGCCAATTATGTCTAATGATGTGATCAGCGAGCAACTAGTGGTCCATTGCCTACCCAAATATGATCAAGAAGGTCCTAAATCTTTGTAGCTGGAAATCATCTCCAAGAAAGGAAATCCTTTAAAATTTCTTTAACAAGGTTACATAACTACCCACAGCAACCTATGGCCTTATTCTTAGATTGCAAGATACAGGTCTTCCATCCTAAAATACATTGTCTCATAAACTTTGTGAGGTGAGTGGCATAGATAAATAATGATGAGCATACCATTATTCTTAGAGCAAATGATATAGAACCTTCCCATAAACAACACACTTTCCACGGGACAAATTCTAGCCTATAAAAGACTAGGGAGATGATAAAAAGTCAGCAAAAAATTCTTCTAGCTAAACCTCCCACAAGCATCTTGAAAGCTCAAATATGAAATTCTTTATACCTCAAAAGGCCAACTACTAAATTAAGACCTATTCAAATAAACTCAAGTATGGAGACAAAGATACCCTCCATCAAATATCCACGTATAGAAGACAAACAGATCTAAACAGATCTTTATGGATTCTCTATTCCACTAGGAGTACATCAGAATTTTACTCTTAGAGCATGTTTCATAACAATTACCATAATCAGTCTTCTGTTAAAATAGAAGAATGAGTAGTAATGATAGGACTCCTAAGTAAAAACCATTTCTACAAAACCAGTTAACTCAAAATTTAAACATTCCACAGAAGAAAAGATTAATAGTGCAAATTGGTTTGTCAGGATTGGAGTTCTAAGGTACAGTTCACTGTTTCTAAGGTATCAAAAATGTTTCAGTTCATGCAAAAACAATTAAAATTAGTAATTTATATAATCTTAAAAAACAAAAACAGGAAAATGGAACCCACCTATACCCTAAATTGTTTCTTCCTAACATAAGGTAACCAAAACAAATATAAAATGTAGATAAAAATCCAAGGTCTGCGAATCCAATATGACAAAAAACAAGAAAAGGGGAATGGGCCCTCTCTTGGCAGCAAAAGATCAACTTTCCTCCGACCTCGTTTATGTCAGATTCTGAACCTTTGTCACTTGCTTCTAAGGTACAATCATGGTATTTAGAAATTAGGATGACCAAATGATAAAAATTTATAACATTATATAATGCAAACTGAAAATCAACTCACGTTTTCGGATTTATTAATTGCATATAAAATGAAGCCCCTTGTATATAAAATATGTTTACAAGATGTGAATAGCACGTTACCTACAATACTTGAGGACTAGTTTCACTGCCATCTGCATGAGATTGCTGTGGGAAATGGAAGAAAAAACTTTGCCAAAAATGAAAGGAACTCTCTTTTCTATTTACATTGCACTTGCACATTCTGTGTATAAAATAACAAAATGCAGCCAACAAACTACACCAGAACCCTTCTCAAGCTTTTGATCAACATATAAACCGATGGGCCCATAACTAAGTGATCTTGCATTGGATCCAATAAATAGTGCAATAGAAATTACTTTGTCCAACGAGAGGACCAAACTATAATTTGAAAAGCAGTACACGGGCCTTAAGTAAATTAGTCACAAACTTGTGTCCATCCAATTATGGCCCAATATGTAATACCGGACACATAGACAATATAGTTTTCTAAGTCTGCTTTACTCGTACACTTGTAAGAAAATCCATCATGAGTACTAGTCTTGGCCAGCATTATCATAAATTATATGTTATAGTCTGGCTTTATGAATAAAAGCATGATTTGGACAACGATGAAATTATACCCCAAACACTCTATTGAAAATAGATTTTGAGAAAAAAACGTATTTTGGAATAGTGATTTTTGAAGAATGTGTGGTTAATAAATAAGGAAAAGTTTTGGATTTACATGTAATATTATTTTATTGAAGAATGTGCGGTTGAAAATAAGAAAGAGAAAAATGCATTCCCACGAAAATGGAGCCCAAACAGAGGCTATATGTGTATGGTATCAATGTTGGGCCGTCATTGGATGGACAAATTTGGAAAATAACATTGGAACCCAACACAAGCCCACATATTATTTTTAACCCGTAAGCTCATATGTTTGACTAAAGAAGTTTGGGATAAGGGTTTGGTTTTTTGTGTTGTTATTTCCTGTGTTATTGTGTGAATGAAGTAACACTGCATGTAGAGGAAACAGAAAGGAGAGTTCATATCAGCCTTCAGCAAATTCCATTATTTTCGCAGAGAGCTCTTGAAAGGGACATGGCAGTGCAGCTTGTCATCGAGTATTAGAGGTAAAATGCTATTCCATTTTATATACATCACATCACACATGATTGCGTGTTTACGTGCAAAGTATAATTAGAAAATCAAATAGATCTTAGCAATGAAGAAAATAAATATATCTATCGATTTATATGGCACATAAACAAAGATTGACATAAAAGCAATATCCGATATTTCTTTTAGTTGAGGATTATTCATTCACAACCAGTGTTCTAAAAAACGTAAAGCATGACTAGGCGTGGAAACGAAACTTCAAGTTTTACGAGCCTAAACAATGCTTAGATGTAAAAAAAAAACGTTTTCTTATTTTTAATATTATTTTAAATTTTTAATCATTTTAAAAATCATTTAATAATTAAAATTATACACATCAAACATCTAAAATTATAAAATACTATATTTAATTAATAATTGCTATACTTAGTCAACAATATAATTTTCAAAATTTTGAAATGAAAAAACTAGACTATTTTTCATAGTTGCAATTTTTAACTAGACAAGTCATACTTTATAGATTTATAGGAACTCATACATACTTTCGAAATTTTCAACAAAATAACGAGTTTCGAGATTGTAATTACATATGCAGATAACACCGTAGCTTAATCTTATTTAACTCTTTATCGAATAAAATCATTTTTTGTACAGATAAAATCTTTTAAAATTTTGAAATTAAAGTTAAATGAAAAGTTTATTAAAAAATAAAAAATTAATAAACTAAAGTCAAATAAATGACTTTTTTAAAAAAAGAAAAAAAGAAAAAAATTAATAAAGCGTGCCTAGGGAAGATGAAAGAGAGGAAGGAAAAAATTCAACCGTTTAGGAATTGAAAAAAAAAAGTGCCTAGGGGCAAAGCGAGGCATTTTGCCCGAACTTCGAGCCTAAGCGAGCTTTTTAAAGCACTGTTCACAACTTAATTCTTAGCCTAGTTGTTAGTTTTTGACGGTGTCAAGATTTTGTATTTTTGGTTTTCATGGATTTTTGTATAATAACTTGGGCCTTTTGGATTGAAGAATTGTTTTTAAGGGATCAAATGTATGTTTTACAAATTTCTGAAGCCACTTTATGGATGAAAAAATTCAAAAACTCATAGCCACAGTTTCCATTTGGGGCTATGGATCTAAAGGAATCTAAAACTCGTGGGGTGCACATTTTACATTTGTTGCAATGCACTTTAGCTACTACCTTCCCATTAGAGATTTCATATTACATTTTGTGGTTTGGTCAAAATATAAAATCGAATGTTGATATATCAATAGAAATTCAGTCGCAAAAACAAAAGAACCCAAGCCACTGGCTGCATTCCACCTTGATTCAGTCTTTAACCTTCTGACGCCATAATAAACGAATCCCAATCAAACCTAATTCATGTTTTGGAATCTACTACTGGCACATTCAAGATATAAGCACAATATGTGATATTGAAAATCTCCATAACATCACTATATCCTCTTCTGTCCAACATTTGATGCAATCCAGAAAATAAAGCATGAGAATATGAACATCCTTTAAATTACCAATATCCACCAGGTAACTGCTCTTGTTATCAATCTTCTGAATTCGAAAGAGATCTGGCTATTGATCCCAACAACAACACCACCAGTAAACCTCCGAACAGAACATTTCAGGAGTGGAAAGTAGAAACCACAGAAAAACACAGTCCCATTAAATCTAATTCTAATAACCTGCCACAGTCCAACCCACTGGCACCAAGAAACACATACTCGACAAGTAATAAGTGCATTGAAATCCTGTACATCCTATACATGTAATGTAAATCTTTGCTGAACGTTATTCAAATCTACACATTTTTGTCGCCATAATTTAGAGTATAGTAGTTTTAGTTAGAAAGTTGGACATTTTTCGTTGATATTGTTTAACTCAAGAGCATCCTAAAATTATCTTTAGTCTATTAAATCATTAACCTGCAATTGAAACCTTATTTCCCAGTATGGCCACCTCGGGGTATGGCATAAGTTCCAGGAATTTTACAAAAGTATCATCAGGACATATAAAGCTTTTCCGTGATTAATCCATCGTAATTTTCAATTTACATGGAACAATATTGAAAGCACTGATATCCTAATCTCAAGGATAGAAATATTCGTCAAATACCTACACTGAGTAATTGGGTGCACTTTCATTTAGATAAGACATGCCACAACACAAAAATGCATATATTTATTCTCTTCAGCTGATTCCAAATTTAAGGCAATATGACTTTTAAACTTAAAATTACTTCTTTTACTCAAATGTATGCAAGCACAATATCCAAAAATACCATGTGAAATAAACTTAATGAAATTGTTAGTAAAAGATTTTCAGCACATCTCAAAAGAAAAACAGTTAACCTATTAAAAAAAAAAAAAAAAACCATCACAATTGGATCAAAGTAATAAAAAACTTATTAAAGCTACAAATTTTCTACAATTTATAATTCCAGCACACAAACAATCCATAAAAATCATAGGCTAATTAACAACTTAAATTAGAATATTCAGTATATCACCTCGAATCGTATGTTTTTGTAGACAAGCTCCTCGACGTTGCTTCCAACAGTAGGATGCGTAGTAACCACCTCTCCCAAGTGCAGCTTGTAAAGCGTCGTCGTTTTGCCAGCGTTGTCAAGCCCCACAATCACGATCTTGTATTCCTTGGCAGGGAACATCATGAACCAGAACTTCGATATAAATGCCCCCATCTGAAACCCTGAATTAATCAAAATACCAAAACCAAGATCTGAATTTATGCACCCCAACTACTAATTATCAAATTCTTGAAATCAAAAATGAAAATTTGGACCTTTAGATTTATGGATATTACTTGATTTTTGAGGATGAAAATTGGTTGATGATCTTCGAAGTGAATGCTTTGATCTTTAGAGCTCTTTCTTTCCGTAATAGAATACGCCAATATGGATTAATCATATATTTATTTGTAGGAGAAGGGGTGGAGGTCACCCTTGGTTCGATCCACTTTCTTGAAAATTATGATCAAATGGAATCCTATTGGGAATTGTAAAACTTAAATTGTTTTTATTTTGTTTAGTCAAATACTTTTATACTTCGAAAATAACTTGTAAGTTTAATTTTTATTGTTTCACCCTCACAATGTTTCGTGATGCAAAATACGTATTAAGCTTATGATTTGATTGAAAGATTATTAAAAAAAAAAAAATTATTTTGGAACTAGATTAATATTCAATTTTGTAGATGGAATTGAGAATGCGATCACAACCAAATAATTTCCCCATAAAATTAAAATTTATTTTTCGTTCTACTTATTAATCACATATTTTTTATCAAATAAATATTATACATAAATCTAAAAACTTTTTTTTTAATAAATTCTTCAAAAAATTACTATTATTCTCATTAAAATGTGAAATAATGGATCCTAACCAAGAGCATAATAACCTGGTGATAAACTAGAAAATGGCCATAAAATGTGCTTTTTTGTAGATAGAAATAATGCATCCCATTTGGCAAGTGCATAACTTCCAACACAAATCTTGAAAGTTTGCAAAAGAAAAATTCATTTGGGTGCATACTCGTTGAGGCAAATCTCAAACAAGAAAAAATTCATTTTGCGATACGATAGTAGGTATGCTAAACATTGGAAGACAGTTTGACACTATCTTGATTTGTCGAACTGTCTTCCAAGACAATTAGAACTGTCTAATATATCACTCAATTGTCTCTCAAAATAATTCTTGTTTTGAAAGATTTTAAAAGTTGTCTCAAAAGTTATTTACCTATAAAATTTTGTTTTATGAAAAATCGAACAAGAACATTTTTGATAGTTTCATTTAGAATTGGCCTTTTGCAAAATTTCCACAAAAGTGGTCATTTTCTCAAAAGAACATGATGGAATAACCATGAATTATTCTACTTGTACATTCTTTGTATATGTCATGGTTGACATTGTATAAGATGTACAAATCGAGATCATTAATTGTTTTAGATGATGTTAAAATCAATAGCAAAACTGTTTGACACATCACACAATGTCAAGTTGTTTTCGTTTTCGTTATGTTACTTGAGATGCGAATTAAGTTATTAGAACTAGAGTAGCATTCAAGAAACAATAAGAAAATTGTAACGACGTAATTATAGTATTTGTCACTTCTTCATTTGAAGTTACATTAAGCATCAATTTCTCAATAAAACGTCGCATTACTCTATTATTAAAAGATGCATAATGTTCCCTATGTACAGCTGAAAAATGAAATATAATGCTCAAAATTTAATAATTTACACTTCATTAGATATATTTATTCAATATTTGGCCACATATTTTTAATTAAGGCGTATGTTTGCTTCAAATTATATTGAATTAGAAAATAACAAACATGTCGGGCTTATTTGATATAACATGTTCGGCTAAAATTATATCTTCTATATATTAAAA
>CAIGRT010192197.1:0-15450 GCA_903798405.1 Fraxinus platypoda | reverse complement strand
CTGTGACATGAAATTAATTTTTAACTAATTAATAAGATATACGCTATCAAATTACACAATTAAATATTTAATTAATTAATAAAAAGTAGAAACCTGATTTTTACACTTTTAAAGTTTAGCACCTGATTTTTTAAAATGTCAAACTAAATACCCGAGCCATAAACTTTTCCCTATGCTATTCGTGTTTAACGAGTTAAAAGATGTTGTCAATAACCGGGCTTGTTCAGCAGTCTTTCGTTGTGGCCCTGTTCGAGTAGCGTATCCCGTCATTCGATAAGTAGTCAGCTGCAGGCTAAATAGCTTGTCCGACTTTTAGATCGCGAAAGTCATCAAATGAGTTGGACTTTTCCTCCAATTTGTCTCAAATTTGAAGTAGGGTGGTAGATTTTTTTTTTAAAATTTAATTATTTTAATACTCATTCCGTCTCATTTATATTGACCGTCTTTCCTTATTTTCTTGTCCTAATTATATAGTCTTATTTCTTTATTGAGAATATTTTGTTCTGTTCATTTATTAATATTCTTTTATTTCTTTACTACTTCCAATATAACTTAAGATAATTACGTAAAAGTAAATTAGGAAAGCTTTTGGCAAAAAATATTTTTCCAATAACATTAAATAAAATTTCTTAATCCGTGTGAAAAACAAAATCAACATATATAAATGAGATGGAAAGAGTAATTAATTTAGAAAGAAAAAAAAAAAAAAAGCCAAATAATCAATATGGTGTATCCAGATTTTTATATACACAAATGTTCATAATAGATACACGATTATTTCCCAACACATGCTCCAAGTTTTCGTGAATATATCACCAATCAACGATGATATTTATTATTAGTTGTGATAATTTCCGGATTCACCATTGTAAATAATGCTAACAGTCGGTATCTTGATTCATTGTTGTCTAATACATTAAACATTAATCAAATGCCACACTACCATCTAGATTAATAATGGTCACAACTATTGATGAATCAGTGATTCAATGTCACCATTTTTTAGAGTGATAATGATCAGTAACGAATAATATTACTATATTTTTTTGAACCACTTTAACACTAAATTTTGAAGGCTACCAAAAAAGAAAAGAGCAAGGGCAATGAAACACCTTCAAGTTAACCAACCCGACAACAAATCATACATCCGTCTATTGTTGATCAAGGGTTTTAGAGTCATTTATGCATTTCCAATTAAGCTCTTGTTTGATTCTCATTATTTTCAAATATGTTGTTCACTCTCTTCTTTCTAATCACATATTTTTCAATAAAATAATATTACCCGCAAATTCAAAAATTTTCCTTATTTTTTAATCACACATTCTCCATCAATCTACTATTCGAATATACATTCTTAGAATGAAAATGGAGCTTAAACAAGCACTAAGGGTCCGTTTGATAGCAAGGGTGGAAAATGGGTGGAAAGAAAACGAATTCCAGGGAAAGTAATTGCCTAAAACTTGTTTTGCAGGGAATTGTAATTAATTGTGTTTGATTGGTATAATTTTCCATCTGGAAAATGTTGAAAGTTTGGTGTCCGTTTGACTTCATTTTTTATGGAAATTGTCCATTAAAATGATAATTTTTTTACCACTGAGTCTAGAACTTGTTTCAATTACTAAAAAGTAAAAAATTTTTTTTTTTTAAACANCACTGAGTCTAGAACTTGTTTCAATTACTAAAAAGTAAAAAATTTTTTTTTTTTAAACAATTAGAAAAAAATATCATATTCGTTTGACTTTGTTTTGCATAGAAATTGTCAACATAAGTGAAAATTCTTTTTGCAATAGTTGATAGAATTTGTTGCCATTACTAAAAAAAAAAAAAATGTGGAAAATGTTTTCCCACCTAATAGGTGGGAAAACAAAATCAAGTTTTTGTGCATCAAATGATTGTACCTAGAAAATAGGTGGAAAATGGATTCCCTGAAAAAGAAGACACATCAAACAGCTGAAAAGTAGGGAAAACATTTTCCATTTTCCATGGAATTCACGTCGTATCAAACGGACCCTAAGTTTCATCAACCTAATAATTACATTGAATTGAAAACACAACTACTTTAAAATATGAAACGTCGAAATCTGTTGGCAAATAATATATGAACACCAAAATAGTTTTAGAAAATTAATCACGATTCTTTAACCTAGTTCTCAAGAGCTTTAGCCTTTACAAGAAAGAAAGGAGAACTCCAATCCAAAGATAGAATTACAAAATTATCAAACGTTATATAGCACCTGTTTGGTGTATATTTTGAGAGTAAGAATGCATTTTTACTGTTGATGTGATGTGGAATATGTGGTTGAAAAAGAAGGAAAAGTTATTGATGTGATTGAAAATATTATTTTATTGAAAAATGTACGATTAAAAATGAGTAGAATAATGAGAATAAGAAAAATAATGTGGCTCAAACATAGCTTTAATTTTGTTTTGTAACATTTTGAAAGTGTTGAACTCTTCAACCTCCCATCATTCCATTTGTGGGAAGCACACCACGAATGGTTAAAACTCAAGAAGTCACGTCATGTGTCTAACCTTTTGTTTTGAGGGATCATAGATTAGAAAATACCTTCTAGAGTGGTCAACACAAGAAAAATGAAAACCAAAAATGTGCATAATGCAAATTAATTATGTCGTTTTTCTTCCGAAGGAAAAAAGTAAAAATAAAAAAAACTGAATAATAGATTATTTTATAAACACGTACACCTCTCTCTCACACGAAATCCCAATTATACCCCCTTGACCCAAATGGTGGGGGATCGGTGAGTTGCTGACACGTAAGCGTATAGCACATAATTTTATTTTTTTTTAATTTTTTTTTTTTGGCAAGGCATGTAATTCATTGGTTCAACACAAAAAGCCATAGAAAAAAAAAAAACTATTCCCTCAAAAATCAGATAATAAGAAGAGGGTGAGAGGAAAGAGAGAGGGAGAGAAATTCAATGTTCTAATTTCTAAAACGTGAGAATTTATTAAATTATAAACAAAATTGAGAGACAGAAAACCCAACTTTACACAATCTCTCTGCACTTACCTCCGATGTGCTTAGATTTGTTCAACCTTTGATTGCTTGAAAATCATAGGCCCAAATCTGGTATGAATCGATCGTGTAATTATTGCAAGAATTACTGATGCATCACTGCGTTCTGGGATTGTTAACATAATTGTGAAGATAGAGTCTTTTTTCGATTTAATCATGTGGGTTTTTTAAATTTTAGTTATCTTGATCTGTCTATTGAATTTGACTAGAAAGTTTTAATGGACTGTTAATCTGCATTGATTGTTGAATTTCTATTTCTTGATTGCTTTTAGAAGAATGATCGTGCCTGTTTTTGGATGTAGAAAATTTGGTTAAATTTTGTTGGAGTTGATAGCAGAATCTGCATAAGTTCTGGGTTAATAAGACATGAACTGGTTTATTTTCTGAAAATAAAAAATAAAAATCAGTCGGGTAGGTACCAAGAAGGGATGGTGGTGACCAAACAGAAGTCAATGATAATTTGATGAAAGAAGTTGAATCAGAGTGAGAGTGAGTAATTGAGAAGTGTGTTTTTGTCATTGTATATCCGGTTGCCAGAAGTACCTAGTTCTATTTATAAATCTTTGTGGTCGTTGCCTGCAATGATTGAACTGAATCCACAGGAACCGACATGCCTGTTGCGCATTTATGGTTGATGGGTTGAGTGGGAGGAATCTGTCGGGCATATGCGTGTCTTGGTAGAGAATAACATGTGGTTACAGATAACCACCGTTTCAGTAAACCCAAAATGCCGGGCTTTGCCCTTATTTATGTCGAAGTCTATAATTTATGACTGACACTGAGCTAGCTTAGGACGCATCATTGTGCTTGCTTGACATTTACCATTTAATGACTGAGCTAGCAGCTGAGGTTGCTCTTGTTTGAAAGTGGTGTAACAGTTGGTATCTTTAATTTTGAACTCGGTGGTATGCTTCGAGTGTCCTATTCGTTTTTAATGTTTGGATTCTTGTCAACCATTGGTGTGCTATATGTGCATTCACTCAGTACTGTATAAGATACACAGCACTAAAGGAAAAAAGAGAAGCTCAAATCTTGTTCATAATACTGCTCAATCCATCTCTTACTGCTTACTGAACATGGTGCAAGTGTCCTACAATTTGATTGTTTCCTAGTTAATTTTTTTTCTTGATTTAGATTCATATCAATGAACTCATATTGATCGTGTCAATAAATGGCAATTATATTATTCCTTTTAACTCGTATTTTGATGTTTTTGATTTTTCTGATGATTAGTTTTAATTCATTGAATTCATGTTTATATCTTTAATGTGAATGTTTAAAATATGCAATGAGTTCAGATGTCTAAGATGAAGTTTATCCAATTTGGAATAGTGCTGAAAAATATTCTTATGCAGTTTAGAGATGGCATCAATGGTATCAGAGGCTTGTGGCAATACTTTCAATCAAGTGCCAACCATGATGGTCCAAGAGAAAGTGAGTAGGAATAAGAGAAAATTCCGGGCTGATCCACCTCTAGCCGATCCAAATAAGGACATCCTTTTACCTCTCAATGAATGCACCGATTTTGAGTTCTCAGCTGAAAGGTATGAGGTTCTCCCGGCTCGTGGGTATACAGCCAGGTATGATACATGTGATGCTCTGAAACTTGACCTTGGATTGTCATGTGCGACGGGGACCTCTGACTTAGGGCCAAGCTGGCATAGAGAGGAGATAAAGTCATCGGCAGAAGAACTCCATGATGCTGATTGGAGTGATCTTACTGAATCTCAGCTTGAAGAACTTGTTTTGAGCAACTTGGATACAATTTTCAAGAGCGCTATTAAGAAAATAATTGCTAGTGGTTACAGTGAAGAAGTTGCTATTAAGGCTATTTTAAGGTCTGGACTTTGCCATGGGTGTAAAGACTTAGTATCGAATATAGTGGATAATACACTGGCATTTCTTAGAAGTACCAAAGATGTTGATCTGTCAATGGACCATTATTTCGAGGATTTACAACAGATGGGGAAGTATATATTAGCAGAGTTGGTTTGTCTTCTAAGAGAGTTTAGGCCCTTTTTCAGTATTGGGGATGCAATGTGGTGCTTGTTGATATGTGACATGAACGTGTCACATGCTTGTGCCATTGATATTGATCCTCTGGGCCATGATGCGACTTCAAATCAGAATTCCTCTGCTATTGTACAACCCCCGTTAAGAACCAAGACCGAAGATTCTGAACAGAATGTTTCACTTCCTTATAAACCTAATCCTTCATTTCCTTGTGCTCAAAATTTTCCATCTGAACAACCTAATGTGGCTTCAGTTCATGATAGACATTCCTTTCAATCTCAGGCACCCATTCTAGCAAATTGTCCAAACTCAAAACCAAAAACTTCTTTTGTTTGTAGTGAACTTGCTCAGGAGGAGTGTCAAAACTCTATATCAAATGCTAGTAATAAACCCTTTAGTGCAGCAGGAATATCTCGCTCTACAATTGCGGAGGAGAAGTTTGTAGGCAGTAGAAAAGTTTCTGGAATAACCAAAAGGCAATACATATTGCGCCAAAAGTCTATTTCCTTCGAGAAACACTACCGTACATGTGATTCTAAAGTGACGTCTAGAGCAGGGAAACTCCCAGGATTTGGTGGTCTAGTCTTGGATAAGAAACCCAAACCTTTAGCCATTCCTACAGGTATAGATGTTAAAAATACATCGGCTAAAACTAGTAAGGCAGTCGGGGTTGATGTGCCTGAAGACAACTTAAATAACAATCAAGACAACTTAAATAACAATCTTTCAACAAACCCAGGATTCACTTCACTGCCAACATTTGGTTTGGAAACTGGCTCTGATAGTTCTTCATTGCCTAAATCAAATATCCCCTCCTCATTACCTTTAGCACCGCTTAACACCTCTCCTTCCTTACCTGTAGCCGATACCGAGCTTTCTCTCTCATTGCCTGCCAAATGCATTTCAAATCCAATGCCTGTCAGCCCTAACAGTGAGGCACTCAATTTTAATGCTGGTCTCTCAAATGAAAAGTCTGTTGGGCAGTGGGCTCCACATGACGGGAAGGATGAAATGATTATGAAGTTGGTTTCAAGAGTACGGGAATTGCAAAATCAGCTACAGGAGTGGTCGGAGTGGGCAAATCAGAAAGTCATGCAAGCTGCTCGTAGACTGGGCAAGGACAAAGCTGAACTCAAGACACTGAAGCAAGAGAAAGAAGAAGTGGAGCGGCTCAAGAAAGAGAAGCAAACTTTGGAGGAAAACACCATGAAAAAGCTATCGGAGATGGAGATTGCCTTGTTTAAGGCTAGTGGGCAGGTAGAACGAGCTAGTGCTGCAGTCCGTAGGCTTGAAGTTGAGAATGCAACACTAAGGCAGGAAATGGAAGCTGCAAAATTACATGCTGCAGATTCAGCTGCAAGCTGCCAGGAGGTATCAGAGAGGGAGAAGCAGACACTAATGAAGTTACAGTCACGAGAGAAGCAGAAGACTATGTTTCAAGAGGAGCTTGCTGCTGAAAAGCGCATGTTGATGCAGCTGCAAAAGGAATTACAACAGGCTAAAGACGTACAGGATGAAGCAGAGGTAGGCTCAGCTTTCACTTATCTAACTGACCTATTCATTTGGATTTATTTAAGAATATAATTGAACTGAATCTTTCAAAATTGGACATGCTAAAACATGCTCATGGGCAGTACAAATTGACAAACTTGGCAAAATACTATATAAGGCTGATTAAGAGGCCACATTTTTTGGATTAGTGATATTTCTTGAAATGGAACCTGCACAGCTTTCTGCTACATCTCTCTAAGTGATGAATCGGTCATCGGTTTTATGTAATACGAGTTATTGAATGCATGCTAAGTTTCTCGTCTGCATTTGATAGAGAAGTGAACGCTAGACAACATGCTTAAATCCCTCATGTTGGCATTTGATGGATTAAAGGTGGGCTAAAGGGTACACATCTCTCTGACCCGCTGAACACACATCTGTTCGGCCACAGCTATGCTGGTAATAGCATGCATTCAATGACTTCTAATGTATATTTCGTTAATTGAAGAAAAAGAACGAAACTTATCCTGATTTATAGGGAAAGAATAAAGTCAAGTATTGTAGTTCTGATTTTTTGCACCTTTTGAACGCATTGGTTTCCATTGTATGTATTGATAGTGGTTCTATGTATTTAGTTGGCACGAAACTGTTTTGGGCACAGCCACTCTCAGGTGCCCGGCAGCAAATCCTGAGTGGGAGGGGCTGATGAGTCCCGGGTTCTTGCTTATCCTCGATACTCTTCCCTGAGTAGTTCCAATGTTTGGCACTTTCCATACTTCATCTGTGAAACATCAACAAATTCGCTCACAGATCAAGTTAGAACCTAAGATGTATGACCCATATTATGTTAACTAATTGTATTTTATTTTGTTGTGCACCTATCTCTAAAGGGCGAGGATCCTAATTATAGGGAAAGAATAAGGCTTTAAAACAAAAGCTCTGGTTTGCACTTTTAGCGTGTTAGATGCACAATATTGGATAGGATTAATCAGTATAATAAACAATATTATAACTTCTCTTTGTTCCTTAATACTATACAGTACTATTTAACGCATACTACTAAACATGCCCTTAATGCTCTGGTTTCCATTTTCAATTGGAGTAATCTTTTGATACTTGTTGGTTTTTCCGGTGACTGTTGCATGTTCATGTTGGGAAGTTGTGGCATTGCAGGCTAGATTGAAACAGGAAGAAAAGGCGAGGGAAGAAATACTAACGCAGGCCAGTTTATTTCAAAAAGAAAGAGAGCAGATTGAAGCTTTGGCTAAATCTAAGGAGGACATGATGAAATCGAAAGCAGAAAACAATCTCCAGAAATGCAAAGACGATATTGACAAGCTTCAAAAAGAAATTTCCAAGCTAAGATTGGTTGCAGACTCGTCAAAAATAGCTGCGCTTAGAAGAGGTATCTCGATGGATTCCCCTATATCTTACATTATGGAGACAGATTTCTCGGGCTTGAGAGGGAATGAAGGCGTGAAACGTGAACGAGAGTGTGTGATGTGTCTATCAGAGGAGATGTCGGTAGTTTTCCTTCCGTGTGCACATCAAGTGGTTTGTACATTGTGCAACGAGCTTCACGAGAAGCAGGGAATGAAGGAATGCCCCTCTTGTAGGAGCCCGATCCAGCAACGTCTTTGTGTACGTTATGCACAGTCGTAATTTTACGAGCCGAGATTTTCCAAATAATGGTTTATATACTTAATTATAAGTAATGCATTTAGATTACTTTTTCAAAAGATGAGACAATTGAGCTTGTTTGTTGCATTTTATGGTTCCTGCAAGGGAAAGGATTGTTCCAGTGTGGTGACAAAAGGCTTTGTTTTACATTAAACAATAAATTGTGTGGTTAATGGTTTCTTTCTTATGTTTTGAATATATATATATATTCATTCATACCATGTTTTTCTCATATACATAAATGGCCCAGGGGACACTGGACAGGGTAGTAGGAAAAAATAGAACTTGAAAATAAAACCAAACAGACTTTTGATGGAAATTAAATATATTGAAGATTAAATTGAAATTACAAGATTTTGAATACAAATTTTTGTAAAGAAAATTAGAAATTACAAAGAATATTTGTAAATTTCTTTAAGAAGTTTTTTCTCCCGCTAAAAAACTTTTGAGAAGAACTTCCGTCTTGAACTTGATTTATACTTGAAGTTTCGGACTTGAAATCTTTATTGAATTCTTTTGAAAGAATCTTCAATAGTCTTGAAAATGTCATTTCTCAAATTTGAAATAACATTCACCGGCTTGTAAAGAACAATAATGTTTTAACTTTTCATAAAGCAGCTTTAATAAAGTTGTTAAAAAAAGAATTTCTTTTATTAAAGTTTCTTGATATTATTAATCTTGCCTTTTGTTTTGAATGATGGTAAAACTGGTAGAAATAATTTTTGAGGTGAGAGGCATAATGGAAATAATTTCTCTCTTGCAGTATGAACCTTGTATTGTCTGATCTCATCAGAAAAATTGGGTGCATATAATCATTTTGAATCCTTTTTGAGTTTCTTGATTTATTAACTCATCAATGTCTATACCCAAGTATCATTCCTCATTACTTTGAGCATAGTTAGTTTTCTGAATCTAATTTTGTTTGAGAAGAACTTGACTTTGATTTCTTTGAGGTAGATTCTGCTAAAGAGGCTATTTTCTCTCAAACAACTGCTAATTCTTCTAGCGTCTTGCATTGAAAAAACATATCTAATAATCTTTATTTTTCTTTTTGTAAGAAAATCAGTTTGTTTTTGTTATTCTTTCTTTGAAGGTTTTGGAATGTCAATGTTCTTTTGTTCTTGAATCCATGAAACAACAACTTTTGGACAACAATTTGTTTCATGAAATTTAAACTACCATTTGATTTTGAGTCTCTGAATTATATGTTTAACATTAAATTCAAAATTTGTTTTTTAAACAAGATTGAAGTCCCAGCAAAAGATCCATGAAATCTTGAAATTATAGGTGAACTGAAATAAAACATTTTCTTGAAGCCTTAAAAAAATTTTTTGCCTCTTTTTTGAATAGTTCGAATCCTTGACGAGTAATATCGAGTAAAATCATCTCATCAAGTCCAAAATATTGGAACTAAGTTTGAAACCATTTTGAAAAACTTGAAGGGCATGCTTAGTTGAAAAGAATAAACTAGGAGCGAGTCACTGGTGTGAAGGAAAAAAAATGATACCAAGCATTTTGATAGTAAAAATAATTGAAACGTGATTCAAATATTTTATCCTTAGATGAATGCATTATCTTCTCATCCCATGGATTTTGTCCTCAGTCTTCATAAGACAATACCCTTTGAATACTAATTTTTGAAAAATCAATTTGTTTGGACTTTTGAGGATTTAGAGTATGAGTTATAATGACCGATCCTGATTTAATAAGGATGACTTCATAAAAATCCCTTGATTTTTTTATATTTTGGGGCATATAATAAAATTGAGAAGGAAAAATATTTTGAAGGCATTCATTTAGAGATGAATACCTATGAACCCATGAAATTTCCATTTCAAGAGTGGGTAAATGAATAAGTTTAGTAAAATAATGAAAAGGTTTTGAAGGATTAACGTCAGATAATTTTCCTGAACCGGGTTGAACAACTTTTTTGAATTTGAAGATGAAGTTTCTGGTAAATTGAAAATATCTTTGCTTTGAAAATTTCCAGGTTTTTGAAAAGTAGAAATTTACAAGGTTTTTGAAGTTTGTATTGTTCTATGAGAAGTAGAGGATGAACTTTGCTCTCATCTCTTTGAACCTTGAATATAATTCTCAATTGAGAGTAGAGGAATTGAAGTTTTCTTTTAAATCTTCTTAGAGGAAGAATCTATATTGAAAATTTCTTTCAATTTGAAAATCTCTCTAATTATTCTCACAACTTTCATTTTAAGAAAGTTCTCTCTATAAATTCTTTTGTGAGGAAATCTGCAAGAACATTAGATTTTCCTTATATATATACTATTTTGAAATCAAAACAAGATAAAATAGCTTGCCATCTTGCAAAAAATTATTTTGAAATGAGATTTTTGACATCTTTGTTGTAAAACGTCTTTTGAAGTTTTGCAATTTGTTTTTAAAACAAATTCTTTATTGATCAAATCATTTTGAAAGTTTGAAATACATAATACTATTGACAAAATTTCTTTTTTAATAGTGGAATAGTACTTTTGGGGTCCAGTCCACACACCTGAGTAAAAACTAACCAACTGTTCTTCATCAGACACATCTATCTTAACAATAATGGATGCAAGTGGATCAATAATTGATAAGCATGGGATGCTTTTGACGGCTTTTTTGATATTTTGGACTGCTAAAGTATGCTTTGGGGTCCACGGTTGTGGATTCTTTTGTAACATTTAAAAAAGTGGAGCACAAAGTTGCCTGATATTTTTGACAAAATCAGCATCATAATTGACACAACCTAAAAAGCACTGCAAACTTGTTTTATCTAGAATTTCATCTGAAAATTTATTAGTGAATTTTAGATTTCTTTGAATAGGTGTAAGTGTTCCTAAATGTATGTAATGACCTAAGAACCTTATACGTCTTTGACAGAGAACAATTTTCTTAGTCGAAACAGCTAAACCATTATTCTTAATGATATGAATGAATGTATTGAGATGTTTAAAATACCGTTCTAAACTTTCTGAAAAAATTAGAACTTCATCAATATAAATAATAATAAAGTTTGAATAAGGATTGGAAATATCATTTATAATTTTTTGAAATTCTGAAGGAGCATTTTTTAGACTAAATGACATAACATTCCATTCATATTATTCAAAATGAACATTGAAATCAGTTTTGTATTTATCTTCTTCTTTAATTTAAATTTGTCAGAAATTTGACTTCATATCAAATTTAGAAAAGATAACAACTTTGAATAATCTGTTCAACAGATATTTCTTTTGAGGTAATGTATGCCTAATCCATTAAAGAGCTTTATTGAGCGGCTTATAATTGATAACGAGACGGGAAACCCCTCGTTCAATTTTAGCAGAGTTATTAACGTAAAAGGCTGAACAACTCCAAAGAGGTTTACTTGGACAGATCAATCCTTTATCAAGTAAATCATTGATTTCCTTGATGCGGTGATCAAACAATTCTTTGTTCATTTGAATCGGACGTGATTTCTTAAGAATACTTGACTCATGAAAATCAGAATTTTAAGGAAGTGAAACATGTTTCTTCATATCCTAAAAAACATTTGGAATGGTAGAACATATTTCATTGTCCATTTGTTTTTAAAAATTTGATTTTTTTTCTTTTATTAAAGAATTTTGTAATTGCTCTTCAATTATTTGAAATTTAACTTCTTGAGAAATTGAATACGTTTTTCCTTAAAATTGACATTATTAATAATTTTTAAAATAGATGCTTCTTTTAAAGAATTAACATTTTTATATAAAGGAGATTTTGTAAGCTTAAAAAATATTTCTTGGTTAAAAATATTAGTGGTAATTCCTTTTGAATTAGCTTGAAAATGATAAATTTGAACAATAGAAGAAGTTTCAAGAATTATTTATTGGTCTAAATCTTTGATTAAATAAAAAATATTTTTGAAATAAATATTTGAATTCTTTATTGACCACAATAGTCATATTGTAGTACTATTTTTGAAGTTGAATACGATTGATAACATTAACTTTTCCTTCCATTGTTTGAAATTTTCATGAGAAGTTGAGAGAGTATCTTCGTCAGAAGAGGAATTAGAAGATATATCTTGTTCCAAACTTTTGATTTTCAAGAGAGCAACTTTTATACGAACATCTTTCATTTGACGTTCCAAGATAGAAACTTGAGATTTCATTTCATTAACCTGTGAACATAATTCAGAATATGAGACTTGAAGAAGATGAACTTTCAGTATTAAACCGATTTAATATGTTTTTCATATTAAACAGAGTTACCGGAGATACTGGGGAATATGGAAGAAGAAGAAATAACATTTCTTTAATTGAGGATTTCAATTATATCTTAAATAAGCTCTTCTTCTTTAGTAAGAACATTTATGGGCTTACAACCACAAACTTCTTTACATTTACTTGTATCGAAATCAGAGGATTTTGAGCTTATCTTAGTATCGGAGTTTTCTTGATGTTGATAAACAATTTCAAGTTCAGAGTCAGATTCTTCTTCTGAACTAAAATTTATTAGATTTAAAAGTCCATGTTTAATAACTTCATCAATTTGAAGATTATTAATCTTTTCCGTCATAGGACATTTGTTTGAATAATGACATGTTTGATTACATTTCCAACAGGTAACTTTTGAAGTTTTGAGAGTTTGTTTCCTAAATTTTTTTCCTTTTGAATATCTGGGTTTTGAATATTTAGAAGAATGATTTTGAAAAGATTATTGTTTTTGGAAAAATTGATGTGATCTTATTCTTAAATACGAAGAAATATTTTTCTTTTTCATTCTTGAGGATGGATGAATGATTTTCTCAAAAGCATGTTATTCACATAAGGATCCAAGTTCCTTACGACTTTCAGATCTTTCTGATTTCAATTTTGCTTTGAGTTTGAGATTATTACAGAGTGCTAGTCCTTCACTATTGACGAAATTAATAATTTCACCATAAGTTAGAGTAGCGTAAAGGATGATATCATAATTTGTGATATTGCGATTAAATTTGCAATCGTGATTCATAATTTGTTCGTAGGTCACATGTCATTATGCATAAGTTACAAAATCAATGTCCACGGATCACAGATCAAACAGAATTGATCACTGATTTATGTTCACAGGTCATATGTCACACTTCACAGGTCATATTGTATAGGCTAAAGATCAAAATTAACTGATCACATATTATATGTCATGTGTAAGAATGGGCGTGGTTTGGTTCGATCCGATTCTAAAGAGAACTGAATCGAGTACCAATGGGAATCTTAGAAATGAAACAAGGCTCTGATTCGGTCTGGTCCTGTTCTTTATATTGAAAATTATAAAAATAAAGTATAAAACTATTTATCAATTGAAAATAGACAAAAATAGAACATGAAACCACTTGTCATTTGTTTAATCTAATAATACAAAAAAAATCAATTGAACAACACCACAGACAAAAATCTATTCCAAAACTCAAGATCAACTCATAAAGGCGAAAAAAAAAAAGATAAACTACTAAACACAGTATAAACGGCAAAATTTCGATTGAAAAATAGTTTTTAAGAAAATCCATATAACAATAACATGATTATCTTTAGTAATCCTTGAGGATCTTGATTTTTTATGGCATGTCACTTTGGAAACAACGAAAAATTTGAATTTTTAAGAAATATTAAATTACAAATATATATTTTTTCCTGTTGGGGTGGATTAAAACAATAAATTTGTAAAGTGTTTATAAAATTATTTAAACTTGAATTTTGATTACCCATTAAAGAAAAGAAGAAGAAGCATATGGAAAATAAAATTTTAACGTGAGAATAATTTTAGAATCTAGTGTTCAAAGATCTAGTGCATCTTGGTCCAAGCAAAAAGAAAAATGTGAGAAAATCGAATTCGCTACTAGTTCTCAAGGTAGTATTGAGAACTGATAGGTTTTCAATGCCTTGTCCCAAAATAGACCCATTTAGTAGAAGAATCGAAACTAAACCAATCAGTTCTATTTGGTTCATCCGATTTCATCGGTTCCGAAAAAAAAATGCCCACCCCTATCACATGTCTTGTGTGCATTGATAACAAGTCACCGATTCAAGTTTACAGATCACAGTTCATATGTTACGGGTGCAGGTAACAATTCATAGGCACATGTCACATTACATAGGTAACAGATCAACGACATATGCCACAGATCTTAAAGAACTAGTCATAGGTCATTGGATCAATATCACATGTAACAATTTACAAGTCACGGGTCAAATGTAACAATTCACATGTCATTGCATATGTCACGGGCCATTGGATCAATATCACGTATAACAATTTATGGTCACATGTCATAGTGCATAGGTCACAGATCCATATCAACATGTCACACATATCACAGAGAACTTGTCATAGGTCATTGGATCAATATTACAGGTAACAATAGTTCTTTTCAATTTTCGTCACAGCAACTAACAATTTATAGGCCAATGGATCTTTTCAATTTTCATTACAGCAACTCATGATTGGAGCTTTAACACTGTTTCGTCAATTCAAAAATAGAAAGATCCAGCAACAATACAATTTTATTCGTCACCAATTGTGACTTTGAAATGGTTCAAACCTACTTCGAGATGATCACCAAGCTCAATTCGATACCTCTATTATCACCTCTGTTTGTGACTGTTGCCTTCAAAGGATCTGGTCTACAGTGCTAATAATTTCCAATTTGTAACCTCAATACTCTAATGATTTTTAGTGAGGCAGATTTTGACGGTAAGAATCAAGATTATTTGCTCTAGAGAGTTCTCTATAGCACTTTTCTTTTGTTTCGATCGTCACAATTTATTAAATTGGAGAACCATGTTTGGAATGGAAACGTGTCGTAACTGAATGCTTAATTTTAGGATGGATATTATTAGAATCTAGTTTATATATATACCATTTATAATATATTATATATATTATTTATCACATGACTTTCGAATGTTTAGAGCTTGTTTTTTAAAATTGGAATGGTGTATAGTAAACACTGATATATATTGTTCCCTTACATAATTCCTTTCATTTTACGTTCATGCAACAGAACAGGGGCGAAGCCAGCCGGTCGAAGTAGGGGGTCCTAGAGTTGAAGGAGTGGGGGGCCCACAGGGGTTCGGGGGCAGCGTCCCCGATTTTTTTTTTTAAGATACTTTTGGCATTCCATTTTGCGACACACTTCTAGTGATCGACTAATTACTATCATCTTAAATCCATATATAGCAAGAGAGGGAGAAATTCCAATCTTATGTGAATAAAATGAAGTCCACACA
>CAIGRT010192193.1:0-16432 GCA_903798405.1 Fraxinus platypoda | reverse complement strand
TGACAACGTGTTATTTATATGTTATTAAATTAGATTACGTTAATTTGTAAAAGTTAAGATTGAATTTGGTATTTGTATCTACTTTTTGTTATTAGTATTAGTATCTACTTTCAGGTGTATTTATGTAGTATCGTTCTAAATGTTAAAAAATTTAATTATAGTACGGAACCGAAACCGAACCGAACCCGAACGGTTCCATTTACTAAATACCCGAAAATTTCTGGAACCGAAAAAAATCGAACCGAACCGAATCGACCCGCGCCCAGCCCTATGCTCCGCCATACTTATCGAACTGAGTTTGTTTCAGTAAGGCAAAACTCTAATAATTGATCGTACATTAGTAAAAAGTTGATATTAAATAAGAATGATCTCTACAATTAAATTATCATTTATATGTGAAACAAGCAATCAAAATAGAATGGATCGGTTCGATTTAGTTCAAATTAAATTTTAAACGAGTTTGGTTCCTAGAACCAAGAACCGGCTATTTTGGTTCGATTGTGTTTCTAGTACTTATATAATTTTTAGAATAAAATTAAAAGTCAACATTGTGTAAATTTAAAATTTTGAGCCTCCCTAAGATTAGGGACCTCCGACAATCGCTAACTCGCCTAAATTTTGAACCAGTTTTGCTCATATCTCTTTCGTATTATATCAAAACTTAATTACACTTGTCGTTTTATTCCACTATATTGTAAGTTAGTTAATTCTAGAATAATATTAATATAAACTAATTGCCAACTCTATTTTAAGTTAGTTATACAATAATATTAAGATCAAATTAAACTTAAAAAGTGGAGAGTTTGTTAATTTAGACGTGAATTCACATCTTGGCATTATTCTATTCCATATCCATCTCTCTTTATCTCAATCTGTATTCATTCAATCTTTCTATCAAACTCCATTGTTTGTTGAGGTGGTGGCGGTGCCCAGGTCGACCGTCCAAACGAATAGAGGAAGGATGGCGTACAGAAGAAGGCATGGGATGACAAGGGCAGACATCTTCAAGGAAGACAACTACCACCCGCCTGAAGATGCTGACTCTTCTACATCCCTGGCGGCTCAGGCAATCAGGGCCTCTGCTGCCCATCGAGACTCCTCTCATGCTTCCTCCTATGCCAACAATTCTGCTTTCCATTCATCTTTCAAACACCATTCCAAGGTGTTGCTTTCCTTCTATTGCATCAATATTATACAATCTGTATTCAATCTAACAAACGGATCTTTTATGGTTCGTCCAAATTGATTTGGATTTTGTATCTTGATTTGCCTCTGATTAATGATCATCTAATTATTTTTAAACCAACTTGTGTAACTTTTTGAATTGCATGGTATGGATCGGAATCTAGCTATCGTAATCTCCTTGTACCTTGAAATCTACTTATGTGATGTGATTCCTCAAAATATAGGGAGGTCCTATCTATGACTATACGTCAATGAGAAGCTCAAATGAAGCAGGCAGTTTTTGGGGAGTTCTTGCAAGGAAAGCCAAAGCAATTCTCGATGATGACAATGTCTCCCCACAATCGAATAATCTTGACATAACAAGGCCTGAAATGTTCGATTCCTCTAGAGGTGACCAGGTGAAGATACTATCCCACTCTGCCTTTGAGTTATTGTATATAATGTGGGCAATCACTGTGTGCAGCACTTCCATTTCTTCTCTTTTTATCCTTTCTTCTCTATTTTCATGTTGGAATCTCCGAAAAGATGGACAATCCTACATTGAGAAAGGGACTGGATGCATTTACATCTTCCTTGAACAACATTGGTGGTACTATTGGAAATGCTTTGGAGGTAAATCCCATCGTATATTGTTGGATTAGGATTGACAAATTCCATATTCCTGTGCCACCTCAACCTAAAATCCCATCAAACTTCTGTTTCTTCTTTGATGTCCGTCCACCTTCTGTGATTTTACATTACACTATGGTGTGCGTTAATATGTGAGAGAGTGACTAAATGGTCTGAAAATGAAAGTAGTTGAAATATATGTAATTTTCTCTGTAAAGCCTAGAATTCAGCATCTTGTTCTGTTATCTGTTTCCAGGAAGGACGTGTAATTGTTGAAAATAAGACTGCAGACTTCATCCAAGAAACACGCAAAATACAGATAAGGAGAAAGGATTTCAATTCTGAGGAACAGAATCAGGTTTCTGGTGTACGCAGTCCTTGGCAGCAATCAACACAACCACAGACTCAAACCAGCCAAGAAGTTCAGCTCAAGGCATCTCGCGACGTAAGGTCATGCACTCAAGGGTGTTGAGTATTGAAATGAAGTTAATATATCATTAGAAAGCTGATATTATTATTCTTTGAATGGCGTTTATCGAATATGACTACTACAGCTTTTTCTTCACCTATCTTGAGTCAAACCAACAAATTTAAACTTGCATCTGTGGATGGTAAAACATCTAAATCGTGATAGGATACAAACATATGCTGTTTGTTAATTACTTAACTTTTGTTTGATCCCTAGATGGTCTTATGTCTGATTATTGTGCATCTCTTACCTAAAATCAATTTGACAGTGATATCATTGTTGTTGGACATTGTTTTGGCTTACAGGTGGCAATGGCAACGGCTGCAAAAGCAAAACTACTTCTTCGTGAGCTAAAAACTGTTAAAGCAGATCTTGCTTTTGCAAAAGAGCGGTGTTCTCAGCTAGAAGAAGAGAATAAAATTCTTAGAGAGTCTCGTGAAAAGGGAGTTAACCCTGCAGACGATGACATGGTATTTTTTATATTCCTTCCTTCTGCATAATGTAATTAGGACCAACCCCATTGTAAAGTTATATTCACATACTATCACATCATATTAGTACCGTATTTCTGTGAATTGAGTTGAATGGTGCTGAATAACCACAATTCAGATACGGCTTCAACTGGAAACTCTTTTGGCCGAGAAAGCTCGCCTGGCTCATGAAAATTCTCAATATGCTCGTGAGAATCGCTTCTTGAGGGAGATTGTGGAATATCACCAACTCACAATGCAGGATGTTGTCTACTTGGACGAGGACATTGAAGAGGTTACAGAAGTTAATCCTGCCTCCAGGACGCTCAATGCCTCCCCATCTTCTCCAATATCTCCACGATCATCTACAGAGATCTCCTTGTCTAGAAGCACTAGTGTGACAAAGGAAATGCTGCCCTCCTTGTCTAGAGGCTCTAGTGAGGCAAAGGAAATGCTGCGAGAAACAATGGATGAATCAAAAAGGCATTGATTTTTTTTTTCCTAGTTCGAAGTCTTGAATTCTTACTTTTCATCAAAAGATTTTTTTTACGTTAGTTCTCTTTCACTTCCTCTTTTTAGTTAACAGGGGAAGAAGATTCTGGAAATGAACAAGTACTCAAAACTATTGTTAAATTATTTAATTATGTTTGCCATCATGTTTGCTTGCCTTAGTTTGTCATCAAGCTTTCTTTTAAAACATTCACGCTTCGGTTTGTAAGCAGCAAATTACCACTACTTTGTGTTCCATCCAAACAATTTCAACTAATTTCGAAGAGCAATTTTTGTACCTTCAATAAGATTTAAACAAACTTCCACCTTAAATCAGAGCTTATTACCCTTGTTAACTACTACACACCATGGCGAGGGGTACATTTAACAGCACATTTCTTGCCAAAATTCAGGCTGTTTGATGATATTCGAACTTTAGTTGACAAGAAAATCTATTTCTGAAAAGAAAAATTTTTCTTCACATGACGGCAGTGTTTTTGCAGATTATAGGTATTTTCACAGAATTAACATACAACATACATGAAACGAAGGACCATCTTACGCATACAGATATGGCAATCAGAGAGAGTGACTCTAACTCGAAAAGCTTTCATATATGCTCTAACTGTTACAAAAGTATATGTGTGTGTGTGTGTGTGTGTCCTGTTGCTTTAGGAACCCATTACATACATTTCTCGTTACAACACGAGAACAGATAAAGCCGACTCCAGACTATGTTTCAACATCACCAGCAAGACTTTTAATAGTTACAGTTAGCTGCTCTGGATGATGATTTAGGCTTCAAAGCAGAAAACTTCCCAGTTATACTTACTGGCAGTTTAGAATAACTGAAAAAATAGACTTGTAGATCCGTCACCAAATGATCTGAGATCCACAGGTTTCACCAAAGCTCGGCACAAAGGACATGTACGTTCTCTCTCAAACCTGGAAGCAGAAGATAGTCAGCTACTCAATGTAGAAATGAATAGTAAGGGCCTGTTTGGAAAAGCTTTTGCTTCTGCTCTTTGTAGAAGAGCTTCTTCTGTTAAAGCTTTTCAAGTCAGACAAAGCACTTTCACTTCAAGCGTAAGCCTCAAAAAGGTTTTTATAAACAATTGCAAGGCATACACCCTCCATTTGATATTCTGATGGGCTACCATACCAGCAATAGGTTATCACATACAACATACAGCATGAATCTAGACTAGAAAATTGTCTTTATAAGAAAAAAAATTGATGTTTCAATTCTAATAACTATTGGCCTAAGCACATCAAACTTCTAATGACTTTGTTTCAGGACTTCGTAAATTCGCCTAAATGTTTCCCCTGCATACATTTAAGCTTCAAAGGAAAACTACAATTAAAATTGTTAGTGTCAAAAACCTTAAGTCTTGAACAATTAAATGCGATGTAATATTCAATATGGGTATCAGATTTATCCACTTCTCCAATTCTTCATCCTCTACCTTCAGACAAATATTACTGAACTTCACTGATCTAATTTTCAACAACTACAACATGGAGGGCCTCCAAGTCTACAGCAAGCAGTAAGTAATACATCATATCCTCATCTTCCTTCTCAGTCTCATAAGCATAAAGAATTATATATTCCCTTGGTACGATGTTAAGCTGTCAACTGCTAGTCAATTTTTCAGAAATGGGGCAGTACAGAATCGCATTTAACCACCCATTTTGTTGCTTACTGTTATCATGGCAGGAAATAGAAATTCTTAACAAATTTCGGGGTAATTAGCACACAACGTTCCCACATTTCACTGTTATTGTGGAAAACGTCCCTACTTTTTATTTTTTGACATTTTCACCCTTATTTCCACTTTTTATCAAAAGGTCATTATCATCCATTTTCTCAATTAAAAATTATAAAATGACGAATATACCCTTCTCTTTAAATAAAACAAAATGAAAAAGAAAAAACTAATTGCAATCATAGTCCCAATTTTTTTTTAAAAAAGCGCAAATGAGTCTTAAATAAATCATTCAAAGGGTAATTAGCACTTAATGTCCCTACCTTTCACTATTATAGCGGAAAACGTCTCTATCTTTCATTTTTTTTTTGACATTTTCACCCTTAATTACATATTTGATTGCGCAAACCATCATTTCTATCAATTTTCATCCAATTTCTCAATAAAGAGCTGTGAAATGATGAATATACCATTCTATTTAAAAATAATAATAAAATTAAAGAAAATTGTTTTTTTTTATTTCTAATTTTTTTAATAATTTATTTGGAACTCGTTTGCTCTTTTTAATTTTTTTTAAAATTTTATTAATTTATAATAAATTTAATTGGGACTGGTTTGAACTTTTTTCAAAAAAAATTAAATTTTATTTTTTTAATAATTGATTTGGGACTCGTTTGCACTTTTTAAAAAAATGGAGCTATGGTTGTAATTAATTCTTTAGTTTTTTATTTAAATAGAAGGGAATATTCATCATTTCACAGCTCTTTATTAAGAAATTGGATAAAAATTGATAGAAATAATGGTTGCGCAATCAAATGTGTAATTAAAGGTGAAAATGTCAAAAAAAGAAAGGTAAGAGACTTTTTCACTATAATAGTGAAATGTATAAACATTATGTTCTAATTACCATTTAAATAATTTATATGGAACTTATTTGCTCTTTTTAAAAAAAATTGGGACAATGATTACAATTAGTTTTTTTTATTTAAAGAGAATAGTATATTCGTCATTTCACAATTTTTAATTGAGAAAATGGATAACAATGACCTTTTGCGC
This sequence comes from Fraxinus platypoda, assembly GCA_903798405.1. NCBI lineage: Eukaryota > Viridiplantae > Streptophyta > Magnoliopsida > Lamiales > Oleaceae > Fraxinus > Fraxinus platypoda. Next base: position 10,448 of record CAIGRT010192193.1, on the reverse strand, counting down.
AATGAAATGTGGAAATAAGGGTGAAAATGGCAAAAAATTAAAGATAAGGACGTTTTCCATAATAGTAGTGAAAGGTAGAGACGTTATGTGCTAATTACCCCAAATTTAGTCAGAAAACTAACCATTCAGACGCGCAATCCTCACAAAATATGTGTTTACAGCACAACAAGATTGGAGCATGCATATTTTCCTGGCAAATGGCACACAAATCCCCTGCTGCATTAACCTGCATTAGATTACATGAAGATATTGAAAAAAGTTCCCTTTAAAAACTCGAAACACTAATTCAGGCATAAATCATTAAAGCAACGAATAAACATGGCACTAAATTGAGCGCATGACATGGGGCATAAACCAATGCTTGCAAGAACTTGACCAAAATGCAGCAATGAGACAACGCTGCAAGTGCAACAACAAAATGAAACTGCTGGGACTGCCAAGAGCTCATTGGCAAGGATAACAGGTATTGCATTTACCATTTTCTGGTCTACAAATAAAAAGGAAATTTTTCTCTAAACCTTCTTAAACAACTCAAAGACAAATTTAGCACATGAAAACACTGAGCAGAGTTGGGGTAACTAGATCACCTGTTCAGATGTTGCATAAGCTCCATAATGGATATCTTTACACGATAATGCGTTCAAGGCAGTAAAGAAAGATTGAACCTAAAAATACAAACCAGAGAAATGCAAAACTTCAAGGTCTTGCATACAATATTTCAATAGCAAATTCCAAAAATAAGAACAAAAATAATTTGATATGTTACTATACAAAGGAGGGAAAAAAAAAAGGGATTGCAAAGCAGAACCATGAACAGAAGACACTCTAATGACTAACATAAGTTATTACCTTCTCAACAATCGATGTGAGTTTGAAAGTCAAGTATAACCCCGTCATCAGTGATGAGAAAAGGCTTCCATATTCTTTATTCAGAAAGAAACGATACCAGACAGGAGCTGGCAGCAAAGCACGGTAAAGCAGCAGTAGGTACTCAACCAAAGTCAGCATTTGACCCTGTTAATTACAAATCTCTTTATCAGATGACAATCTTAAAGAGCACTAAACAGCATAATTTACCAAAATCTTTAGCACCGTTATTAGTGGTACGGAAACATACCTGCCTACGGTAGTTTCGGCCTCTGCTGTTCTTGTAATACAACAATAGAAAGCACTTGAAGATCATTGCAGCCTGACGGACCAGTGTATCTGGGGAAAGAATCAGATACGATAAATTAGTTGAAACTGCAAGCAAATGACTCTATGCAAAAGAAGAAAAATTACAATGACTAAATCACATGAACACACCGTTCAACATGATAATGAATATAGCATCCCAGAAAGGTGGTATAGCCTTTGGTGGAAGCATCACCAATGGATATAGAAGATCATCACTCCAGTACCACCAGTAAAACCCAACCACATGAAACGCGAAGAGAATAACAATGCCAATGAGAACAGATATTTTCCTCTCACCCTGCAGAAATTTAAACGACTTCTTGCTTAACACTAAATTTTATGACAATACAGACCAAAGGAGGGCTTCAGATTTTTGGTTCAGCAAATCACTCCTAAAAGAGGATGCAGATATATAGGGGTATCTAATGGTACCTTAAGTGCTGTCTGTTTCCGTAAAAAATCATTTGACTTGTACATTACAGCAGAAATCCAAATGGTAACAACGAAACCTGCAAATGTTGCAATAAATCAAATATAAATTCTGAACATAATAATATTATAGAAGTCCATCGTCAACCTCAAAATTTGAAAACGAAAGGATATGAATCCACAACCCCAATAAATTGACAAAACGGAGAGCAAAGTGCCACCTAAAAATCTAGGAAAAGCAAAGCAACATTTTCAATTGGCTTGGTGGTTGTTTGGAAGCCATGTTAAACAGAAAATCTTGGATAGTTATTATAATGATAGTAAAACCATGCAAGAAATATGAAGCACAAGGGGAGCATCCTCCTCAACAAACAAACTGAAAACACTTCATCTTCTTTCCCCCGTGTTTGAAGCCCACATATTTGACAATGTATCCATTTGCTCTGTTCGGATAAGAAATTCAAATGCCAAAGGGAAACAAAAAGGATAAAAAATATTAAAAATAAAATTCTCTAGCTATCTACATTGTTGTACGACATGCCAACTGCCTGTAACTTTTAGAGATGTAGATGGGAGTAAAATAATGTTAAGGCCATGCCTTCTCATATGTGCACAAGTGTTATCCCTTGTTAATTAGGTAATTGGGCAAGAACTACTTTTATTTCCTTAAATCTTTATTTCAAAATATAAAAGATGAAATGGATTTCATAATCATGTGACTAAGCTTTTTCAGCCATTTAATTCCTATATAGCCAACTCTACATGATTATCAATTTATCCGCAGTTATTCACTCTAAATTACAAATATGTATGAAGTGGTTTCCCATAGCAGAACCTAAAGAATAATAGTAGATTCCCCCACATGTACTACATACACACGGATAGTATACAGTGATAATACTTAATGGTCTCTGACTTTTACAGGATATTTTAGTCAGGATCAGGAGAGAAAGGAACCTTGCAAGTGCTGACGAATGAAAACAACCAACAGAAGCAATGTGAAAGGAAGGACCTGCTCGATCCACCGAGCAGCCTGCTGTATATCGTATCTCTGGTAAGAAGAAGAATCCCTGCTATTACCCTCAACTCCCTCAGCAGCCTCTGGATCACCACTTGCATTCACAGACGACGAAACTCCTCCTGCCTCACGATCATCCCTCAAATCCAATTGACTCTCCAATGCCGACGCCACTAAAACCACGGAGCTGGAATTTAAAATCGGCTCCACAAAGGCATCATTTTGCCCACTCAGCTGGCTAACTGTCGGTGATGAAGGCGACACATTCCCCACCCTATCATGTTCAAGTTCACCAGCACCTATTATTCTAATGGAAACTTCCCCTCCACCACCGCCCACGTTGTCTGCTAGGGACACTGCAGAGTCTTCAAACCGCAGCCGCGTGTGGTCTCGATAAGTAACAGAGGCCCCAGTGTTCAATAAAGCATCGGGTTCTGACTGAATGGACCTGGTCCTAATAATACCAGTGTATTCCAACAATGTAGACAGCGGCAATCGTAGAATACTAGAAGCAGTTAAATTCATTCCGTGTCTTCTAGAATGAGAGCTGGTCATGGAAGAAACACCTCTGTAAGAATCCGAATTTCCGCCCGACGCTTCCATTTGAGTCGATGCCCTAACCCTAAACCTAAGCCTAATCAAGAATCACATACAGAAGGGTCAAATTATATACAACCGGAATAAACAACGCATAATCAACAGAATTTATATGGATAGACATGTAAATATGGGGAGAAAAATAAGAGAAAATATAAAATAATGAAAATATATCAGAAAAGATGAAGGGATCGGGATACCTTGGGGATCGAAACTCCGTGGATGATCCTTGAGAGTCAAATAAAGGAAAGATGATTCATTGAGACAGAAAACCAACGTAAAACAAAATGGGTGATGAAAAGGAGAAAAAGTCAAAGAATAATCCAAATAATCACATAAAATGAGGGTTGGAATGAGGTGGAGCCACCAGTATTATCGTTGCACCGAGGCAGAAATTAGAAGCCGATGAGGGTGGTTCAATTGGCGTCTCGCTTTGTGCGTCTCTCTTCTCCTCCTCTGTTAGGTCCTTACTGGGGCGGAGGACCGAAACCATTTTTCTGGATCAAAAATGAAAATTCAAAAATATTTACATTAAAAAAAATAAATAAATAAATAAATCTCAAAGAGGAAAAACTCAAAAATAAAAAAATAAAATAAAATTTGTGGGGGTCATTTGACCCCACATGACCCCATGTGGGTCCGCCCTTGGATCCTTAGCTTGGCATTTGGAAGAGCACTAGAAAATGAGAGAGTAATAGAAATTTTACATCTTGTGTTGAACTGAATAAATTACTACAAGTCCTCGTGTAATAATAGTGGCGCAGATGAAAGTGGGAACGAGCGAACCTCCACCCGTCTTGTTTAGACTTGATAACGTAAATCCACCTCCACACCTCTTTGCGGTGTGGAGCTACCGACAACTAATGTGTATTTGGCAAAGCTTATTTGTCTCAATTTTTTGACATTGTTTACCACAAAATTTAACCACTACTTTGTCTGCTTGTGAAGCAACTCCATACCAGGACACTTCAGAATGCAAGATCGTTGCATCGAGGGATGGTTATTATTTACACTCCATTGAACACTTAAAATATAAAAGTTGAATGTGTGAAGACAAAATGACAAAGTATTTGCCAGATTTTAAATTTCATGTGTCTTGCTTTATTGGTTCTTACGATATTTATAGATGCAACCCCTGAGCACGCCTTTTCTTGTCTATATGTTGCTAGTTGACAAGCAATCGACCATTTTACTGAAGTAAGACAATAATAAATGACAACTTCGTTTATACACGTTGCACTTTTACTTGAAATGGACTTATGAGGAGGTGCCAACTTACTTTCTTTTGTATAGTCCAATCAAAGCATTCGTCTTTCTCTTTAGCATGTTATTACAAGTGACCGCTTGATAGGATGGCCTAACACACACTATAGGGGGAAAAAAACCCTCTATATGTGGTGCATATCCATAGACCATATATATTGTGATATGATATCTTTCGCTTTTTTCACTATGTTTGTTAGATTATGTCTTCTCGTTTTTCTCTAGATTTGGCAGGTTATGCACACTCAATGTCACCCCCTTTAAATCCGCAGGCCAACTCCCTTTGTGGCTCAAAGTGGCAAGGATTCTAGATTAGACATGCTTAACTATTGTAAGGAAGAGTTGATTCGGGATTTATAAAACAATAAGTACATAGTAGTTTAGTGTTTAATAACAAAGCTTTTTAAAATTCATTTTTTTTCAATCACATTTTTGTAATAAATTAATTTTGTACGTAAATTCAAAATTTTTATCTACTTTTTATACACATATTTTCCAAAAAAAATAATTACTTTTTACAAAATTTATTCTCAAAAATTGGGCTCAAACAAGGCAAAGTACATAGTAGTTTAGTGTTAAGAGCTTGTTTGGGAGGGATTAAAATCAGATTAAAATTGAAAATATAGCCGTTGGAGTTGACTTTTATTAGACGGGTGAAACCCAATAACGGCTATATTTTCAATTTTAATTAGATTTTAATCCTTCCCAAACAAACTCTTAATAACAAAGCTCTTTAAAATTCATTTTTTTTCAATCACATTTTTGTAATAAATTAATTTTGTACGTAAATTCAAAATTTTTATCTACTTTTTATACACATATTTTCCAAAAAAAATAATTACTTTTTACAAAATTTATTCTCAAAAATTGGGCTCAAACAAGGCAAAGTTAACAATTTATCAGACTTTTGTACATTTTTACGTGAAAATATAACAAGAAATTTGATAAAAATATTTACAACCAAAAGCAATTTCCATTGTAAAATCATCTCTATACATTTTACAAGACTCAAATACCAAAAAACATTCAAATGTACTATATACATTATCTTCATTGTACTAAACAACCTTGAAAGGCACTTCAAACCTTTTTTTTTTTTTTTACTCACTTAACAAAGGAAAACATAAAAATCCTAAAAGGCGAGGTTGATGTACAGTATTGGACCGTACTAAACACTTCACTTATTTAATCATTTTTAACCTATCCAATCCAATTTACCAAACACGTTTTGAAGGATTGACGTCGGATTGTTACATGTCTCTAACTTCAAACCCATTTTGATTATTTACGATGATATCATATATTGGACTTAAACTCGTTGAAATCTTTTGGCTGAGAAATGAGATGAACTATAAACCTTTTGTTGAACTAAAGAACATCAAGATCATCATAATATCTCTCTCATCTAAGGGACGATAATTTCGTTGCAAGAACTTCATATGATGTGATTACATGCTTACTCGAAAAGTGCACCAAGACTTTCTGACGAGCATTCGAGCCTGGGCAATCGTTGGTATTCTCGACAAGTCGTAAGACGCCATTCATGAACACCCATACACTAGACATTTTAAATGGAAGCTCAAATTATGTTGAGGTTTTGTTTGAGGACAACATGGAAAATGTGCACATGTTGACCTCGATTTTTGTACGATCACGTGACCAATAAAATCCCGACCATCTCCCTTCCACGCAAGCATCGCCTGCACACTAGAACACCACATTAGGAGGCTAAGGTCATCGATCGAAAAAAAAGGTTCGACGATCGTTTGCACTATGAAGGTTAAGTAAACGACCAAACGAGAAAAAACTGAGAGCAAAAGAAAGTGAAGGGGGGTTTGGCTAGGGTTAGAAAGATATTGCCTTGATTGTGAATGAACTCATCTATATATAGGAAAAAAATGAAAATAGGGCAAGCGGGGCTAATGGGCCGAGCCCAAGTTCAAGACGATGTTGCTTGATTAAATAAGTTCAATCAAATTGAATAATCGATACTGAGTCGGCTAATGTGGGACCCCCTTCGTCATGTGCATGTCACGTAATTTATAGATATAACAATAGCCTCCCAAGTTTGAGTCGTATATTTAAATGCAGGTCGGACTTGAAATATAAGTTGTCAAGTATGCGAGATATTACAGATTGCTTCAAAAATATAAGCAGCTCCAATAAGTGAGGGCTTACAAACTACCTCGGAAATATGCATCGACCCCAAATAGGCGAGGACTTACAAATTGCCTCGAGAATATAAAATGCTATGATTTATCTAAATTTCGGTAGTATCTCCTCCGTGTTATAAACTAAACCAACCAGACATACAATACAATATACCCACTACATATATACAAAATAAATTGGGACCCCTCCCGTGCTCATGAAAATAAAGTAAATAATGACAAATCAAATTTCTCCAAGATATAATATGCAGAGAACTTATCATGTATCATAGTCTATCATATGCTTGCACAGCTTAGTGCAACAGTATTGCTGTTGTAAAGTAAGTTACATCCTGTTGATAATAAAATTATAATGTAAATAACGTGGCATGAATACTGACAGCAGTGAAAATAGTGTTATGACATGCTAGCAATGATGTGGCATATGTACTTAGCAACAATAATGGAATGCATATGCTAACAGTAATAATGTAATGATACTAAGAAACTAGTATTTCAATAGTCCCCCAAGTTCAGGCATGGATATTCATATAATGCATGGACTTTTGGGTAGAGGAGAGGATCTGAATATAAGCAGCTTGTGATGAAGCTAAAGCTGATTCAGAGATGAGACTCTGAATATAAGTAGATGCGATAAAAATTGATGCAGAGACAAGGCTTTGAATGTAAGAAGCTATGATAAGTTGATGCAGAGACGAGGCTTCGAATGTATAAGCAGCCGTGGTAAGCTGATTCAGAGGCGATACTGTGAATGTAGGGAACTGTGATAAGATGAGGCAAAGGTGATGCTTTGAATATAAGGAGTTGTGATAAGCTGAGACAAAGGAAAGACTCAAAATATAAGCAACTGTGATAAGCTGAGGCAGAAGCTGTTAACCTATGGTTGACTTCCTATTTTGATTATAACAAACAAATTGTTTTTATCTCCTACGATTGAATTCGAGTCTTCATAAATATTGTTGCAAAGTTGATCAATTGGAAATATCGCTGTTAAAAGACTCGCAATTGACGATCAATAAAACTTGAGATGGAAGCCGAGCATTCACATCAGGACAATAATTTCAATAGTCAAACATTGAAAATATTAGACTTAGATATTTTGAAATTATATGTAAAGGTAAAATACTTTAATCCTTAGTAATGAATCTTTAAAAGCTCAAAGAATGAATTTTTATGCACGAAAAAAATTATTTCATAAAAACGTTTACATAAAAATTATTTATCAAAAGGTAAGAATTTCAACTTGATATTCAAACTTTTTATAATGTTACTTGCATTGAAAAATTAAGTGAAAACATCCTTCAAAAACTTACATTTTCAAAACAATCAATAAAGAAAAATCCAAGAAATTTATGCCCAAACGGACGTTCGGTTCGCACAACTATCAATTTTTTAACCGTTCTGAATTTTAACTCACTACAGCTACTTTGGTTGTTCGGTTCAATATGCGGACAACCAGATGGATCGTCCGGTAAATTAGAATTTTTGACGTTTTGACTACTATAAATACCATTTCACTTTGCATTCAAAACAATACTTTTGAGAGCATTAAAGTAAGACATTCCTGAACAAAACTATATTGATTACACGTTTTATTTATCTTTATCAAATTTTTTACTTTGAAAAACTTTTGAAAATCATTCTTCTCATCAAAGTTTTTCTTACCTAACACTTGAACTTTATTCATTGTTATTTATTAAAGTGTTAGCCTATTTCTCACTTTGTACTTAATTTTGATCATATCAAAGAAGTTTCAAATTGTAAAATCAATTTTATTTAAATTTGTGGGTCATATTGAGGTCCTGTAAAACTCAATATTGTACAAGGATCAGTGCTTCTTAGTTATAAATCATTGGAAGCGTTATATAGGGTTGGATTGCACCATAAGTCAATCAATACAGTGAAAAAGCATTGCTCGTGCCAGAGATCTTAGTAACGGAAGACGTAGATCATTGATATAGATCGAACCTCCATAATTATATCGTTTGCATCATCTCTCTATTTTACGTATCGCTTTTATATTTGCGCTTATTATTTAAATGAGTCTATTTAGTCTTTGTACGATGAATTTCGTCTATTAAAATATAGAAATCGTTACAAATTGTATTTTAAGAAATACAAGTGGATATGAACCTTCTTGTAATTTCAAAATTCTCTTATTAACGATAGGAGCATCATGACTTAAACCCTAGACTTCGTGATTTGTTGAGAATTTGATTTGCCTAAATACAAATAAATGAGAATCTTCTTGTAATTGCAAAATTGCATAACCCTCTGATTATTGATCTGAATGTTTGAAGACAAGGAGCCACATGGCTTGAATTCAAGATTTCGAGAACTGTTGAGAATTTGATTTGCCGAGAACTTGACTTATTCGATACTTAAATTTTGGAGTTTAGATTTGCACTTCAAAACTTGAGCTTGATCTTAATTTGATTCGAAGAATACTTCGATCCTCTTGGATTTGCTTAATTTGAAGAAGATTTTGATCTTCTCCGTGTTCACCGAACCTGGACTTGAAAGTATTTCTTTTCTTCCTCCAGTTTGGGATTTTTTCAAAATTTCGTGATTTTCTTCTACACTTTCACCCTTTTTTTAATGGACCTTTGATCATATTTATAGGGAAAATTTGTGACCAATTTTGGTAACTACTCAATTAATTAAATTAAATTGATTATAATTGAATAATTGTGGATTTTGAAATAGTAGGATGGGCTTTTAAAATTTTATGGGTCTTAAAAGACTTTAATTTAGTAAACTTAATTCGGCTAGTTATATAAATTGACTCAAACCATTATTTATTTTATTTTTTATTTTTCTATGTCTACAAATGCCCCCTCAAGATTTATTTATTTATTATGAAATAAATAAATTAATAAATCTTGATTTTCGATTTAATTTATTTATTTTTAACGTAACCGTTATTCGATGATTTACTTCTTTGATTTTAAGCAGACTTTTTATGTTTTATGATAAGCTGGACTTAAGTGAAATCCAATACCCGCCTATATATATGAACGAATTATGATATTTAGAAACCAATAGGTTAAATTAGCAAACAAAATGTAAAACAAGATTATGTTTTTTTTCTCTCTTCTTTTCAATTTTTTTTTTCTTTCCTGGTTTCTGCCGATAGAAACCAACAATTGGTTTCCGCTGAACCAAGAATTAGACTCATTTGACCGTCCAAGGCACTTTGTGTTTAGAACCAAGAACCGACTCCTTCGACCATCCAAAGCACTTTGTGTTTGGGACCATTTACATATTTGGGAGGCTCATGATTTAGACAATAAAGGAATTTAAAATATTCACTGCTCGTCAATAATAATTTTTTTTTTTTCTTTGTTAACTTTCACTCCCTTTTTTTTTTAGGAACGGCTGGGACAAGCTCCAATAATAATATGTATTCTGATATACACGAAATCGTCGAGCTTAAAAGCCAAGGTAAAAGTTACATTCGTTTCAAAGACGCTGATGTGAAGTACCATGCCCACTCTGGCATACGAGGTGAACTTAAATTTGCCATCCATAAGCTAACTACAGATCCTTCCCCGACCTTTGGAGCCTTTGTCGGAGTTGCATATGCCCATTATTAGTGAATGCCACGAGAATTTAGAAGCTGCCACGTCCAACCGATCTAGCAGTCATTATCCTTTTTTGTATCTTCCTCCTCATCATTCTCAAAGCATGGAGTGCATCCCAAAGGCCGTAATTTGTGAGAGGATTGACAACAAAGAAATACGATGGGAAAGTGCGCTTGTCAGTCATGGGGAGATTTCTTTTCTTCCAAAGTT
>CAIGRT010192182.1:0-13744 GCA_903798405.1 Fraxinus platypoda | reverse complement strand
GTTGCGGGCAAATCCGACTTAAGGACAAAGTGTTCAACGCTTGCCTCGACGTTGATATTATTGCTGCTATACTGCACATTTTTTAGGATTTATTTGGAGTCCATTTCCTGCCGTTACTCTGCCGAAATTTCTACAGAATTTTAAAGGTAATTTGAAAAATTTCCCGACGTTGTTTGTCACTCCATACACGAAATGTTCGAACAGTTTTTTGGATGGGGGTGGTGGGAGCCGGGAGGGTTGAAGAATTTTGGGTAACGGAATCAATGGAAACTAATATATATGTACTAACAACCTTTTGATTCTTTTTTATTATTACACGATGTTTGGCATGACAAAAGCTGTTCAAGAAATGCTGAACGAACATATAAAAATGTGGATGCTCAACAATCCAAAAACTTTTTTGATGTAGTGAGATGCAACTATTTTTCCCAAAAGCCNTGAACGAACATATAAAAATGTGGATGCTCAACAATCCAAAAACTTTTTTGATGTAGTGAGATGCAACTATTTTTCCCAAAAGCCATAGCCGATAGGAGATTCGCAATCAAGCTTGTATCACTTAGGATCGAACATGAGAATCCACCCTAAGCACTATATGTTTGGGGGCCAACCCTCTTACGCAATAGGCACACCCCCATGTTCAGTGATGCTCCGCATCGCAATTTTGATTTAGTCTATATCTAAATATGCTTTTCTGTTTAGGTGATATGGTTGATAATAATGATTACAGACTTACTTCTATAATACAATTAATTATTATCATGAAACTTTATTTTTTGAATTTGGTCATTAACATCTTCTAAACTCTCGTGCCTTTGCACTCTTTGTTAAATACAAATCTGAGACAGTTTTCTTCTGATATATTTTTTTAATGTTGATTTAGATCTTTGGTTACGGTCTTTCAGCATTTGAAGTCTCCCTCTTCAACTCCATTTAACACTCTCCATATATATGTTATTGAGTGGAATGTTGTGACAGCCTCGAGGAACCCAATTTTCTTGAAGATTTTGAACGTGACTTCTAAAAAAGTTTGTAGTTATTAATATGATTTTCAATAGTTTGTGTTTAGGTTTTCCATTTCTTTGATTTGCTTTCACGGGGAAAATTATTATGTTATGTAACATACAACCATTGACTTCACTAAAAAAGAATCTGATTAGCTACATGAAAGTTGTCTAAGATTGAAGTTGGAGTTGCAAGAGTGGCAACAACATCGGGAGAATCAGCTGTTCTTGAAATCGCTTCTTCAAAAAGGCATCATGAGAGTTAAAGATAGACCTGATAACCATTACATCACACAGGGTCGCAAAATTTCATACCTAATCTTTAGCGCACGTTTGTCGGCAATGTGAAATTCAAGATTGATATGTATGAGCCACCTTGATATAAATCCACATTAATTAAATACGTAAATATATGGAGGATCATCACCAAAATTGGAAGAAAATTGGAAGATGCCGGAATCTACTGGGTCACCTCCATTCTAAAGTCTTCTAGGATAAATGACTAATTTGTTATGATTAATCTAGAGGTCATCATCAACATTGTACTAGTATATAATACTATATATATGAGCTCATGCATGATAATGCTTGTATGAATAATGGGGAAGTGCTAGTCAATTTGAGAGAGTGCAGCGTGCAATTAGTTTTAAGTAAAGTGAGTTTCCGTATTAAATAATATATTAATGAGGTAGTGGTGTGTCAACAGTCACATTGGTTAAAATGGTTTATTTGCATAATAAAATACTAATGTTTGCTATCAAACTCAATAATTTGGTCTTAGAACAAGGTGGTTGAGAGACAACTTTCTTGAGCTTCTAGAGCTCATGCATACATTGAGATTGTAAAGCTTGTTTGGTAACGAGGAGGTGCCGAGCCATGTTGGGCGACATACAAGTGGTGGAAGAATAAAGAAGCTCAATTATCAAAACTACACATGACAAATGTGCATGAAGTCATATATCTAAGGACAAGACTTGTGGGACATAGCAGGCGATAGTGACGTGACACCACTAGAAGACGCCTATAAAGCTATATATGTATGTTATAAAGACACAATCGAGGGAGGGTTGATTTTATTATCTTTGTCACGAAATCTCTTACCAATAAGATTTCGAAGTTTAGAATAAAGATAATTATACATAGATTGAGATCCGAATTTGGAGACTTTATTGTGGCAATACAAGGTTGGTCAGAGCAAAGGTCACTAGTAAATTTTAAAAATTTCTCGGCCTACCAAAAAGCATTGACCAAAAAAATATTATGTGTCTCATTAAAGGAAGAAAAGAAATCCTAAATAGTTGTAAAAGAAGAGGCCAAACTCGTCACAAAATAAAAAATTAAAAGAAATCATGAAGAAAGTTCTCCGACAAGGGGAGTCCAACAAAGTCACGATAATAGAGGCCAATCATCCAAGGGATATCGTCAAACCAACAACTCGTATTTTGTATGCTGCAAATGAGTAAATTTATGCAAAGAATGTCGACTTAGGAAAAGCCAGCAGAAGGAAATACGATAACCTTCAATGAGAGAGAAAAATACAATAGTAAAGAAAGTCGAGTTATAGCATTGCTTGCAACAATTGAGTGTTGAGAATCCGGGCCAAATAATTAAAGAACGAGAAAAAGAGCAATATGAAGATGGTGGATCACACAACAACACAAAATTTATGTGGAAGAAGAGAATTTCATACACCAAGAAACTAAAATCGTTTTACAATATTTGATACTTTCAATCTAAATTTAAACAATTCTCTCAAGTTTCTAATATATACAACAATAATCTAATTGTTATGTTGGATCTCTAAAGAGCTTACATCACGTGAAGTATATATAGGAGCTCATTACAAGTATTTTGAATGAAATATAACTCAAGAAACGAGTCGAAATCGAAAAATGATTCTCATTGGATAGAACTACCGCTCAAGCGCTAGGTGAGCGGTAGCTCCAACGCTCGAGCGAAATGCAGTTCTCTTTTCCCTTTTATCCCCAATGCTCGAGCGGCAAAGTTAGCAGCCAGCTAGTGAAATTGTGGTACCTTTTCTACATCAAAACTCCAAAAATAAGTCTTCAATGATCCAAAGTCCTTTACCAATCAAACTTTCAATCCTTGATAACATTGATCCTTTTTTCAATTGGACTTCCAAACCAAGAAAACTCTTGTTCCTTTTATCGATTTACCAACTCAATCCTAATCCCAATAAAAATTTGGGTCATACTTTAACAATATCCACCTTGACACAAATTCCAATGCAATGAATTATTCTCCACTCTTCAGTCATTCTCCATCTCTTTCATCATGCCCCTTTGGGGCATCCCATACCCCTTATTGGGTGTACTTAGTAACTGTAAACAAAATTCAAGCCTTACTTACTAGCAAAACTATCTTGTACGCCAAACCTATTTAAATTACCCCCATTCACTTCCAGCTCCAGTCGAGTTACCAAAATTGCTCGAATCACCACGAGCACTTCTAACTTTACTTGAGTTGTCAAACTTGTTCAAATACCACGAGCAACATGATTAACTAGACCAAACTAGTTTCACCTAGCTACTAGAAGATTCCCCAATATCATTGCTCAAATAACCATGAGTGACTCGATCACAAACAGCTCTACCTGAGTTACCGCTTATCAAACCGTAGGCTACAACTGTTTCCACAGTGACCATCGAACCATCCAAACCATATAATCGGGACTTTTTGCGCCCTTTTAACACAACCGTGGCACCCTTGTTAACTTTCAAAACTCCACCTCTACCAGTATACATGTACCCTTTTGAATCAGTAGTACTCGAAAAGATAATATTTTTGTTTAAACCTAGAACATGTCTCACTAAACCAAATGTCCTGGTCGTCTCATCAAACATTTTGATTTTGACCTTACCAATACCAACTATCTTACAAGGCTCAATATTTTCCATCACTACCTAACCTCTTGTAACTGTTTCATATGAAAAAAATCAATCCCGATTAGAACACATATGAAAAGTGCAAGCCGTATCAATAATCTAATCATCTTCAGGTTTGGAGTCACCGTTAGTAATCATCAAAAGATCTCCATCACCGTAGTCTTCTTCTACAAGACTAGCATCACCAAAAATTTCTAGTTGTCCTTTCTGATCTGTAGTGGCTAATTATTTTTGTTTCGCTACTCAGAGCAATCAATCTTCATTGGCCTCTTATTGTTGCAATACCACAAACTTTATCATTAGTGCCATCCTTGACTCTGCCCATTCCATGACCACTTGTCTTCCTCTCACGAATAACAAGACTCTCTGCTTGGGCCTTAGATCTGATGACCGATGCTTCATCTTCTCCTTAGAATGAAGCGCATCATATATCTTGTCAATGTGAGAGTATCCCGACTATAAATAATAATATCTCTAAAAGTCAGATATGAAGGCGGCAACGAACATAACAATATCAACCTTAAATCCTCTTCATCTCCAAATCAACTATGATTTTCTTGAACACCTATAGCTGATATTCCAAAGATCTACATTTTGTCAAGCGATGAGAATACAAGTGTTGCTTTAAGTGTAACTTACTGGTCAAGCTCTTTATCATACAAAACTGCTCCAATTTCAACCACAATCCAGCGACACTTTTCTCATTTCTCACGTCATGAACAATTTGATTAGAAACATGAAGATGTATCTGTGATAAGGCTTTTCAATCGTTATTGTTTCTCCTCCGTAATCATTGTTGTGGACATTCTATCCACCCTAACAAAGCATCATCCAAATCCAATTCAGATCTGTCACAAAGAAAATCTACAGTTGCGATCCAAAAGCGAAATTTTCATCCCTGAAACAATCGACCTTGTTCAAACGTCGTTCTAATAATCAAATTGGACCTCCTAAGAAACCACTAAAAACCATGGGCTCTGATATTAATTTGTTGATAATCTGGGTCAAATAATTAAATAACGAGAAAAGAAGAGGAAAATTTCATATACCAAAAAACTAAAATTAGTTTACAAGATTTGATTGTCTCAACCTAAGTCTAAACAATTCTTTCAAGTTTCTAATATATACAACAATGATCTAATTGTTATATTGAGTCTTTGAAGAGCCTAAACATGGAGTGTATATAGGAACTCATTACAAGTGTTTTGGATAAAACACAACTCAAGAAATGAGTCGAAATCGAAAAAGAATTCCTGCCCAGATAAAAATGTCATTCAAGCGTGGGTGGGCGGCATTCCGCTGCTAAAGTGAAACGATGGCACCAGATAGCGCCGCTGTCAGTTCTGTTTGTCACCATCGATGCTCGAGAGCCAAGTTAGCGGCCGCTAACAAAATTTACGGCTGCCTTTTCTCCACCTAATCCTAATCCCAATAGAAATTTGTGTCATACTCTAACACTGAGCACACTCAAGATGATGTATGAATACATGCTTTGAAGAAGAATCAATATTAACGGTGAGTAGAATCTTTAGGTACATAAAATAAACTATTAAGTATGCACTCTTTTACAAGAAAAATAAAGATTGTAAAGTTGTTGGCTAGTGTAAATTAGACTATGTTGGATATTGAGATATACAAAGATCGATAATTGTATACGTGTTCAATCTTAGGTTAGCTGGTGTCATGGTACAGTGAAAGACAATAGGCAATGCCCTTTTCAACTGCAAAGGCAGAATACAAAGTAGCAACAATGGCAGCTCAAGAGACTGCATGACTGGTGCAGTCAATGAAAAATCTACATCATCCAGTAAGCTATGCAGTGCAACTATATGATAATCAGTTAGCCATTCACATAAAAGAAAAACCAGTGTGTCATGCAAGAGCTAAGTACTCGAAGTGTACAATCACTTCATAGGAGAAAAGATTCTTAAAGGGGCGATCAGCCTCAAACACATCGACACCAAAGAACAAATGATACACATGTTGACAAAAGTAATAAACGCTTCAAAATTCAATAAGTTTTGAGCTTGAATGGAAATAATAAGAAGAGAAGAATTAAATATGATAGGTCGATGTTGAAGGGGAGAATTGAAGAAATCATCATAACATTGGAAGAAAAATTTCGATGATATTGGAATTTATTGGGTCACCTCCATTTTAGATTATTTTAGGATAAATGACTAATTTGCTTCCACTGCTATAATATGATTATTTTAGCCCCTGTTTGGACTCCTTTTTATTAAAAAAATACATTTTTCTCTCTTTTTTTAACCACGTATTCTTCAATAAAATAATATTACACGTAAATCTAAAAATTTTCTTATTTTTTAATCACACATTTTTCAAATATTCCAAAATACATTTTTTCCCAAAATTTAATTTTAATGGAGCCCAAAGAAGGGCTTAGAATGTCCTAAAAGACTAATTTGCTTCCACTGCTATAATATGAATAATTTAGAAGGGTCGTCATCGACATTGTACCAATTTATAGTTCATGCATGATAATGCATGTACGAATGAGTGGAAAGTGAGTCAATTGAGAGAAAATGGTGAGTTTTTGCAATTAGTTTAGGTAAAGTGAGTATATTTTATTAAATAATATATTAGCGAGATAGCTGTGTCTATGTATCAATACATCCATTTGGTATAAAGTAATTTTATTCATAAATCAAAAAAGGTTGAACCACAACTTTGAGGGCCCGCCCCCTAGAGCTTCGTGGAGAAGGTAAATCGCGGGATGTGCCTAGCAGGTCAGGGTACAAGAACTGTCATACTGGTGCCCACAAGGAGTTCAATTTCATATCTTGTAAGAGGCAGAAATCGAACCATCACACTGCGACTGTTAAAATATCATTTTTTGCTGTCAAATTCAATGATTTGGTATCAGAAGAAGGAGGTCGAGTGAGGGATATTTCTGAGTTTTCGAAGATCGTGCACGAATCGAGATAGTAAGAGTATTTTCAAGAAACTTTTTAAACATAAGATATTCTTTTTTTATTAAAAGTTAACTCTTAAAATTTTGATTCAAGATACTCTTTAAATTGACATTTTAAAATAGATAATGAATTTGGCTCTCAAAATTTAAAGAGTCAAACCCACTCTCTATAATTAAATACATTCAAAGTATTTCAATTTTCAGTAGAGAAAAATAATATAATAATTTGAATGGAAGCTAGTTAAAATAAAAGATAAGAAAAATAATAAATATTTTTTTGGAGTAGTAAAATTAAATGTTAAATATAAAGAGTCGGTTGGAGTACTTAAATTTTTTTTCTCTAAATTGCAAATTATATTTTTTAAATATAGAATCTCTTGGAGATGTTCTAAAATTAGTTTGGTAACGAGAAGGTAGCCAAGTCATGATGGATGACCTACAAGTGATAGGTGGAATTAAGAAGTTCAAAAATCAAAACAACACCATATAGCCAACATGCCTGGAGTCATATTTTTAAGAACACTGCTACAGCTATAGAAATGAAAAAATACAGGGAAGACACAAACATGTGGGGTTCACTTTTTTAATAATATTTAAATCAGTTGGGACCTACATCCACGTGACTCTTCTGTAGAACTTCAGACATGAATAGTTCTGTACATTCAGCATTATTCTATTTTTAAGGGCAAAACTTGCGGACGTAGTAGGTGGCAATGACGTAACACCCCTAGAGGATGCCAAAGGTATGAAGAAATGGAAGATTAAAGTATGTAATGCTATGTTTGCGATACAACAATTAAAGAAGAATTATTGAAATGTATAAGGGATAAAAACACGTCAAAGGAAGTCTGCGACACATTTGCAGCACCGTTTTCAAAGAAAAATCATCTACGTTGCATGTTCTGGAGAACACACTACTCTCTATGACCAAGGAAAAAATGATGGTAAACCAATATTTTAACAATGTAATATCTTTCTATCACGAAATCTCCAAATTAGATTCTACTATTAAAATTTCGAACTCAAATTGGATGAAAAAAAATAATTATACATAAATTGATACCCGAATTTAAAACTGTACTGTCACCATACAAGTTAACTAAAGCAACTATTATTAGTAAATCTTTTCAAAATAATTATACATAAATTAGCAGACAATTTGTGTTTAAACTGTGATCGTTTAATGCTTCTCACTGAAATCTTGTTTACAATACATCTCATTGAGTATCTCTTTTAAAAATAATCAAAACTAGAAAGTCGTTTAAACATTTTTTTTTTTAATCTTATTAAGAATTTTAGGTTGGGTCTATTTTCAACATTTGTTGAAACTGTTGTAACATTTTTAAAAAGTTTTAAACTTCCACAACAAATATTATTTTTAAGTTTTGATTTTTAATATAAAACTAAATCTTATAATATTAGAGTGTAACATACATTTTTAATTGGTATAATTCTCATTATTGTGGGGTTTGAGATTTTATAGTTTGCATTCAATTTGAGATACAACTTGAAAAACACAAGTTAGAGGATTGTTCTCTATATATTTTTCATACTATATTCCTATACTTTTGACAATTCGATAAAAGCTCGTTCTTTATTTTCTTATAGTCATGTCCATAGAAGGAGAATTGACTGTGAGTCATATGACTTTTATTTTAGAGCCGTGTAATATCGAAAGTACCCGAACAAAGGGGAGGCAACATGATTTTAGGACAACGTTCTTGATGTGATTTCCTAAGGCTTGATTTCCTAACCTTCTCTACTTATGTTTTATATTTATGATATTATTGAATTGTATTTTCATGTTATTTAAAATTGTTATGTTAATTGATGATTTATCTACACACAAATCACTTATTTTTTCCAATGCTTGTAGATTAAATATAGTGTGATTTGTAAATCTTGATTCAATGTACGTTGCTGCATTATATTTTATTAATATCAATTGAAGCATATATATTTAAATGAAATATGCATATGATCCCTAACTACTTTGCGGTCATAGTCAGAAGGATCAATTTATTCTCATATTTGGAGGTAAGCTATTGATAATGATCCATGTTAAATCTTTGCTCATGTGCGGTTTATGCCTGTAAATGCAATGTTTATGTTTACTAATTTTGCTAAAATTATTAGACTTATTATTTGAATAATAATAATTATTATATGCTCTCCAAAGACTTATGAATTACATTCATTTTGACTTTTTTAAAAGTATTGAGCAATGTTTTCTCGAAAATGGAAGCATGTCAATGTATTATATGGATATTGAGAGAAGGCCTTACCAAGAAATTGCACCTGTGCACTGCACAAATTAGAAGTGCCTGCAGAATTTTGTTTTCTATACAGGAATATATCCTTCTCAAAAAAAAAAAAAAAAACCATGAAATTAACATGCAACATTTGAAAATTCAAACACAGAAACACAAATAAAGGAGACGAACCACGAAAGCTTCTTCTGCGTGCAAAAGTGGAAAGCTTCGGAGGAGGAGATGACTCCTTTTCCAAGCCGAAAAAGTCAAGTTCAATTGCTGATCTCGGCATGGCTTATATTTCTTTCTTTGTTTTGTAGAAGAGAAGGGAAGAGAGAGGACTTGTTTTAATATAGTAGGTGGCTTGCGGGCTAGGGAATGTTGAGTTTGGTACTATAAATAAATAAATGAAAAGGCACGAGAAAAATGAGAAGGATAGAATATTAAGTGGGGCGGGTGGTTCTTTGATTTGATTGTATAATATTTAATCTACACGTAATTCACAAGATGTTGAGTCAAAGCAACAACCTAATTTACAGGTTTTCTTCTCAGTTTTTATTTGACTCTTGTCCAAGCTTTTTATTTCCATCCACGTGGCATGTAAACAATAATAAATAAACACGTGCATAAGACCATCTAGAATTTTAAAAAGACATCAATATGATTTTACATGGATGGCACTGTATGCAGCGGGCAGCCGTCGGCCACGCTCACCCATTGAAGCATTTGCAATGAACTTGCTAATTCAAGTGTTAGTGTCTGATGTAACAAGAGAACTTTAATTATGAGATCTCTTACCACATCAATATTGAAATGTTCTTATCCTACCTATTGAGGCAAGAAATCGATTCGATTGATATTAGTTACGAGTCAAATGTGTTAGTATTTTAGCTAAAAGCATTTGCAGTGGACGTGTTAATTTAACTGTTAGTGTCAAATATTAGGTAGGGGTCAAATTTATCTCTTCAATGAGTGTTGTTAGGTCTAAAATGTATTGTCAAGTTTCTTGTTCAAAATTTCATTTAATTGAGTTGTAATTAGAGCCGAGTTGTCGGGGTTGGGAGTGTCTTTGGAAGGAATCAAGAAGACCAAGTCGTTGAAAAAACGATGGCTTCCCACTGGCTACCGCTAGAGCCTTTTTTTCAATAAGGTGACCATTCGATGTCCGAACGTCCAGCATTCGAGTGGATGAGCCACCGCTCGCTATCTGCAAGAGAGCGGTATATATGGCCAGCCCTAGTTTGCAATTTTAAATAGTTTTTAAAATCTCATACAACCTCATACACCCCATATTATAAATACCAAAACCATTGTTCATCCCAAAAATGTGTTGGAGCAATTATTTAATCAAGAAAACATCATTCGAAGATCAAATATATATTCCATAAATCTCTTGCCTCAGCCACAAGATAAAAACACTAAAAGATCTAAAGAACAAAACACCAAAGACAAAGTCATTTATCAAATAACCTTAAGAGTTCTGAAGTTCGGAAAAGGTAACTGGAGTTCGAGTTGTATAAGAACAAGTTCGTTCTTGATGATTTAAGCGAAGAGAAAAGAAGTCCATAAATTTTGAAAAGTACATGAGGCGCAGTCGAAGAGTTATTCGATGATTTACAAGTTGGGTAGTAAGAGGCTACTAAAGTTTAGTTATTTTTGGACCAACTATAAATTAAATCTTTGTTAGTGAATATGCTTGACAAGGTTTTTTTTTTTAATCTCAGTGAAGAGTTCTTAAAGGGGTTTTCCTTCGTTAACGAATATTGATATTTTTTACTTTTACCGATTTGATTCGCATGTTTGATTGATTAATTATGGTTTAATTTAATTAAACTTGTTCATCTAGAAACAATAATTAGTGACTTATTGCTTATTATTTGTTGTTAACTTTAATTTCGCAAAAATACACTTATTCTCCTCTCTCTAGGTATTAGATTTGTCAAAACCACGGTTATTTTCAATTGGTATCAGAGCTTGATATCGATTCTTAACATGGTTTTATCTATATGAGTCGATCACTATTTGTTCTTCCATATTTTTTATCAAAGTAATTATGCTTATTGGAAGGTTTGAATGAAAGACTTTTTAAAATGTATGGATGAATGAGTACAGGCTAGTGTAAAAAAAGGGTTGGACTACCCCATCTACATCTGTTGTTGGTATTGTTACGCCAATTGATATCCCTACTTGGCCTAAGGATGATTTAGCTAAATATAATTGGAATAGTAGAGGTGTCCATGTCATCTTTATGGATAATTTCTCGAAAGAGTTTAAACGTGTTTCCTTGTGTGAGATTGCTAAAAATGTTTGGGATATTCAAGAAACCACACATGAGGGAACTAGGACCGTGAAAAACTCTAAATTGCAGATTTTAACAACTAGGTTTGAGAAAATTGGAATGAAAGATGATGAATCTTTTGATGAGTTCTATGCAAAACTTAATGGCATAGTAAGCTCTAGTTTCAACCTAGGCGAACGAATCTACGAGCCTAAGATTGTAAGAAACGTGATGAGATCCCTACCTAAAAGATTTAGACCTAAGGTCACAGTTATTGAGGAAAGTAAAGACCTAGATGTGGTTATGATACAAGAACTTGTAATGTCTCTCCAAACCTACGAAATTAGCCTACCGCAGTCTAAAAAAATAAATCTTTAGTCTTCATCACTATTAAGGAAGTGACTATTGATAATGACACACTTAAGGATGAAGAGTTTGCTTACTTTGTTAAGAAATTCGAAAAATTCTTTAGACATAATAAGAGACCTTTCAAGAAGTTTCGAGATGAATCTAGTAAATATAGGAAAGAGAGAAGAGAGATACTAGGGATGTCGGAAGAGGTCTCAATTTGTTAGGTGTCATGATTATTAGGGTTTTGGATATGTTAGAGCTGAGTGCCAAGTTATATGCCACTCTCACAGATGACGAGTCTAGATCCGATGATAAAAATGAGAATTCCAATTCCGAGGTTTGAAGTGTAAGGCATTTACTTCAGTAGTTAAGTGTATTATTATCACTAAGATGTTTTCAATGAAGCAAGAGATTTTGTAATGATGGAGTTAAATATAAGATTTAATGAATTATCAGTAGAACTCTTTTCTCTCAGTGGAGCTTTAGATCCTAAAGATTCATTTAGATCATTTGGCAGTCGTAAAATTTCCACACTTGCAATGAAATTCTATCCTCAAGATTTTTGAAAGCAAGATATTATTACGTTGGAATATGAGCTACCACATTATGAGTTAGATATGAAGGAAGAATCCCGATTTAAAGTATCGACACTTGCTGAATTATGAAGATAGTTGACTGAGAGTGGAAGGTCAGAGTCTTACATTATGGTGATTAGATTGATTCGTCTTGTATTGATATTACTTGTTTCTACTGCAAGTACTGAACGAACATTTTCATCAATGAAACATGTAAAGACATCAATTCGCAAGAAAATGGAGGATGATTTTCTTGCTGATTGCATGATATTTTTTATAGAAAGAGAACATGTTGAGAAAATAGATCTAGATTCTATTATGGATGAATATTATATTTCAAATCCTCGTCGGGAACATCTTAAATAAATAATGTTCTTTAATCAGTTTTTTTAGTACATATAAATTTTATTACATTCACTTTATTAAGTATTTCCAGTCCCTCCTATAAAAAATCATGAATCTGTCCCTGGTTGTAAGGAACTTAAGAAACGAATTTGGATATGTTGGGAAAATGTTAAAGGCTCAAGGGTTGTTATATGTGACTTATGAGAAGTATATATTAGATATAAACATTAATGACCCAATAATGATTTTGAAAATGATGTAAACACTTTTTAGTTATCTTTTTGTAACTATAGAAGTTTATCACTTGTTTTTATCTCCTGTAACAGTAGAAGTCTATCACATTGTGGTAGAAGTTTATCACATGTGGGCTACTTGTAAAGCATTTAAATACTCTTTACATGAATGAATACAATTGAATTAATTTCAACAATTACTAAAATCTTTATGGTGTCCGATCGGAAAAATATATGTAATATTCTCACAAAATTTATTTATTTACTTAATACAATGGGTGATTTTTAATTGTCACACTTTGAAAAATCAATCGTCAAAACTATGAGAAAAATGTTACAAGTTTTGCCAGTTGTTATTACAGACAGATTGGATATTAAGTGGCTCAACCAGAATCTTTAAGCTACGAATTACAGCTCGTATAGAATAGATAATATACCATTCTAGATATTTTCATATTTGTTTAGGTGAATATAATGTTAGATTAAATTAATATTATCTTTCCTTATTTTAATCTATTAAAAAATCTAGAATATTTTTTTTGCATATTTCTCTATATACTGATTTCAAACCGTGTTTAATGATTATTATTAGGTAAGAATTAATTTCGATATTTGATAATTGTTTTACCTATAAATAAGGTAATTAATTAAGGAATGAATTAAGTTTTGGAAATTACTTCCATCCATGATTTAGCATGCAACGGTCATGTCGTCTTCAAGCAAGTATACATGACAGATGCTCTATTAAATATTTTTCAAAGCCAACATTTTCTTAAAGTCCTTGGAGAACACAAAACAAATTTGTGCATAATGTGCAATCCAGTTTATTCAGGGGCGGAAGCAGACTTTTTATGTTGGGGGCACA
>CAIGRT010192176.1:0-10806 GCA_903798405.1 Fraxinus platypoda | reverse complement strand
AAGATATTTTGGAAGCGTTAATGTGTGTGAAGGATTGGGAAGATGCTAATTATCGAATTCAAGATAAATATGTCGAAATTGCATGTAATCAAGTAAGAAATATTTAATTTCACCGCATTCACCACAAAATTTTATTTTCAGACTTTTATAATTTTTTTAAAAAAATTGTACACGTAACAAGTTGTTCGTGTACAATTTTTAACTCCACATACTCGAAATTGAAGTAGCAGGTCTCAAGCCCGGATAAAGGAGGAGGGTTTATCTTTTTTTTAAAAATAAAAATAAAAATGTTTTGGAAAATGTATATTTTAAAAATTGTTTACAAAATGTGTTTATATATATATATATATATTAGCTTTAAATCTTTAATATAGGCTCCGTTTGTGAGCCATTCTTTCTTCAAATAATACATTTTTTCTTTCACATCAAATGAGGTCCAGGGAGAATGTGTGGTTGAAAAAGAANGTTCATGGAGAAGATGTGGTTGAAAAAGAAGGAAAAGTTATTGAGATGATGGAAAATATTATTTTATTGAAAAATGTGTGGTTAAAAATGAGTAGAAGAATGAGAATGAAAATTTTAATGTGTACCAAACGGAGGCATAGTATAAAAGGGTAAACAAAAAATAAAACTTTTACAAATAAAATTTTTTCCTTATTATTTTAAAAATTATAAATGTTTTGAAAAATGTATATTTCAAAAAAAAATTAAAAAATGTGTATATATATATATACACATTTTCGGGCACGAGCCGAGATCGCGCAAAAACCAATCGTTGGTCACGAGCCATGAGCTCGGCCCGGCCCATTGCCAACACTATCAGGTGCTGTGTTGACTCGCCTATCTTTTTGATGTTATCGCACATTTTCTAGGTGTACTAATCTTACCTAAATGTAAACCCCCAACTTATTACAAATCCAATTGTAACCCAGACACCTTCTATGACAAGGACATATACCATAGTTGTTTAAGTCCTTTTAGGACTCAATCTCCAACAATATAAGTACATAATCTAGCCTCATTACTCAGGTACGTCATTCAATAAAATTCCAGCATACAATTTTTTGTAATTCCTCCCTCTGACTTAAGCATCGAAGGGGCGACGAGGGCACCCATCGACGCCTTTGTTTCAGGTATTGAAGATCAGAGCGCGCGGAGTTCAACCATTCGGTGCGGAGTTCAACCATTCGGTTCGAGTCAATCCAGGTATGAATTTTTGGTAGCATCATTGACGCCGTCTGTAGGAAGCGCTGCCAGAAGCCATGGTTAACACCCGTTCAGGACATCTTCCAGCAAGCTCATTCACTCCTAACCAACCCCATCCCAGAGACCATCCGGGTCTCCAGGAAATATCATCAGGAGAACTACCACACCCGCCGGCAACATTCGCTCCCGGAGCATTGGAAGAACTCCTCCAGCAGGTGGCTACACTTACTCAACTATTACATCAGAGAGGCACACCCCTAGTGCCGTCCCCGCAGAGTGGTCTTATGGCTGATGATCGAGCCCTCGGCCCAAGCCACGGTGAAGTCGGAGCCTCGGATCCACAACATATCCCCGTGGGTTCTAGAACAAGTACTATAGACTCGGCTGATCTTGTAAGGATCATCCAAGAGGGAATCACGATGGGAATGCTCCAGAAGTCTCAGGCAGCAACATGATTCACCCCTAACACGCCTTTTACCCCTGAAGTATTATCATACCCCCTACCGAATCGATTTAAGTACCCTCGGGTAAAAGAGTATGATGGGACGATTGATCCCATCAACCATCTCAACATATACACGGATCTCATGAACTTGCAGGTCATACCCGACACTGTAATGTGCAAGGCCTTTCCTCAGACACTTACCGACGCAGCTATATCATGAACTTGCAGGTCGCACTCGATGCTGTAATGTGTAAGGCCTTTCCTCAGACTCTTACCAACACAACCCGAGGTTGGTTCTCCACACTGGAGCCTAAATCTATATCTTTCTTTTCGGACTTGGCTGACAAGTTCTCCGTGTTTTTCACAAGTAGTAAGCGCATAAGGAAGACAGTCGTGTCATTTATGCAGATGCGGCAAGGACCCAACGAGACACTTCGAAATTTCATGGCGAAGTTTAATAAGGAAAGCCTTGTGATCCCCGATCTACATATCACAGCTTCAGTCTCTGCTCTAACATATGTCGTAAGATGTGAAGCGTTTAAGATGTCTTTGTCAAAGACCCCTCCCAAGTCGATAACCGACCTACTGACCCGAGCTAAGAAATACATCAACATGGAGGAGACCATGTTTCCAAGAAGGAACGCCATGCCATTAAAGAAGCCAGACCTAAAGAGGCCACATGAGTCCAACCAGCGCCCGGACCCTTTCCGAAACAAACCAAGGCAAGACCCTCCTCCAACACCATTCACTCGCTTGAACACAACAAGGCCTAATTTTGATGGAAATCAAAGACCTGAAGGAGTTGAAGTGGCCTCCGAGACTATGGGCACCACCTGAGGCCCGTGACAGAAACAAGTACTATGACTTTTATAGAGATCATGGACACACGATAGAAGGATGCTTCGTTCTGAAGCGTGAGATCGAGGCTCTCATCAAGAGGGGTTTCCTGGGCACATACGTCAGTCAAGACAAGCGTCAGCGGAACAACCAGAATAGGGATAACGCTCCTAAAGATGGGGGAGATAAGCAATCAACCGTACGGACTATCAATATTGTTGTCGGATGAACGGCATCGGGAAAGAACTCGTATGCCGGTAATACCACTCGATCTCAAGCTTGGATCTCAGTGATGTGGGAGACATCACCTTCGGGTCAAAGGGCTTAGAGGGCATATCTTTTCCTCACGATGATGCCTTGGTTATATTGGCGAACATTGCTAATTTTGAGGTAAGGAGAATCCGGTAGATAATGGAAGCGCAGCTAATATATTATCACATGAGGCTTTCATTCAAATTGGTATATCAGTCGAGCAGCTCAAACCGATAAAAACCCTCCTTTAAGGTTTCGGAAGTTGTGTCATCATTCTGGAAGGCATTGTTGGGTTACCTCTCACCTTGGGATCAGAAGGGAATCAGGTCACGCTTATCACGACATTTCAAGTAGTTTGTGCTCCTATGGCCTACAACGCCATACTGGAAGGCCCCTGCTAAACAAAATCAAGGCGATTGTCTCAACCTTTCACCCGGCAGTGAAGTTTCCTACTAGTAAAGGGGTCTGGTAGTCCAAGGAAGTCAAACAGTAGCCAAACAGTGCTATGTCACTAGCATTCATGAGATCAAGGCTGACGTCATGCAACTCTCTGAGGTCGAACCTGACCTCGAGCATCGCAGGAGGCTTGACCCGGTGGAAGAGACGGATGAGGTCGAGCTCGAGCCTGGAAGAAAAGTTACCATTGGTCGAGATCTTGATGCTACAACCATGGCCCAACTTGTTAGCTGCCTAATTCGCAACAGGGATGTATTTGCTTGGAATGTCGAAGATATGCATAGAATAGACCCCGAGGTTATAGTGCACAGACTTAACATAACCCCAGGTGCAAAACCAGTAAAGTAGAGAAGAAGACAGTTTGAGCCCGAACGGTGGGAAGTCATACGAGAAGAGATTTCCAAGCTCATCAATACGAAGTTCATTTGAGAAGTCCAATATCCCGATTGGCTTGCCAACGTGGTTCTTGTTAAGAAAGCCAATGGGAAGTGGAGAGTATGCATTGACTTTACGAATCTGAACAAAGCATGCCCTAAGGATAGTTATCCCCTACATCAAATTGATAGCCTTGTGGACAATACCTCAGGTCATAAATTATACAGCTTTCTGGACGCGTTCTCGGGGTACCATCAAATTCTTATGTCAGAAGAAGATCAGGAGAAGACCTCATTTATGGTAGATTCAGCCATTTACTGCTACAAGGTTATGCCATTTGGGTTGAAGAACGCAGGAGCTACATATCAAAGACTTATCAATAAGGTCTTTGCTCACTTGATAGGTAAGAACATCGAGGCATATGTGGACGACATGGTCATCAAGACCAGGTAAGTGGATGGTCATATCTCGGACCTTGAAGAGGTCTTCGCTACGTTACGGAAGTATAAGATGAAGCTGAATCCTACAAAGTGTACATTTTGAGTGGCCTCGGGCAAGTTTTTGGAGTTCATGATCACACATAGAGGAATAGAGGCCAACCTGACAAGATCTAAGCCATAATATCTATGGAAGCACCGACATGCAAGAAGGACATTCAGAAATTGGCAGGTCGGGTTGCAACCTTGAATAGGTTTGTATCCCGAGCGGCAGATCGGTGCCTCCCCTTTTTTAAAATCCTAAGGGGTAACCGGAACTTGGATTGGAATGAGGAATGTAATGTTGCCTTTCAAGAGCTGAAGCAGACACTATCAACTCTACAAGTCCTCACCAAGCTAGAACCAGGTGATACGTTGTTATTATACCTGGCCGTCTCGGAGAACGCGGTAAGTGGAGTGCTGGTGAAGGAAGTGGGAAAGGTCCAACGACCTATTTACTACGTAAGTAAAGTGCTTCTCGATGTAGAGACTCGGTACACGTTGGTTGAACAACTTGCACTTGCTTTGGTTGTGGCTTCCAGGAAGCTACACTAATATTTTCAGTCCCATCCAATTATTGTGCTCACCGATCAACCACTTAGACACATACTTCAGAAACCAGATGTCTCGGGAAGACTACTGAAATGGGGATTGAACTGGGCAAGTTTGACATAGAGTTTAAGCCACGTCCCACCATTAAGGCGCAGGCCTTAGCTGACTTTATTGCAGAATTTACCCCCAAGTCTTGGGGGCCACAGGACACTGACCCAACCAAGACCTTGAAAACTTGGGAAATCTTCGTAGACGAAGCATCGAACAGTTCGGGATCGGGTGCCGGGGTCATCATCACTAACCCTAACAAGACCATCGAGATCCAATGCGCGTTCATGTTTGAATTTGAAGCCACCAACAATGAAGTAGAGTATGAGGCTGTCATCCTAGCTTCTGTCATCCTAGCTCTAGAACTGGTATACAACTTTGAACTCGAGCATATCAAAGTTTTTAGCGACTCATAACTTGTGGTTGGCTAAATTGAGGGCACTTTCGAGAGAAAAGATGAAAAGACGAGCCTGTATTATCTAAAGGTGCATGACATTCGGAGACGATTCGAGAGCTGTAAGATCATCAAGATCGCTAAAACTGATAATGCGAAAGCCGACGCGCTATCTAGACTTATGTTCATGGGGATATATGGACTAGACCGAACAGTGTACATCAAGATGGTGACAGAGCCTAGCATAAATCAGAAGCCAAGCGTCATGGACATAGATCATGAGCCATCTTGGGTGGATCCAATATTGGAATACTTAACTGACGAGAGCCTACCATCTGACCCTCGGGAAGCTAGAAGCATCAAGACCAGGGCTTCAAGGTATTGCATTATTGGAGGTATCTTATTCCGCAAGAGTTTTACTCTACCCTACCTCAGATGTCTCAAGCCCTCTGAGTCCCTCCAAGCCTTAGCAAAAGTTCACAAAGGTATTTGTGGAAATCATCAAGGAGCTCGTGCGCTCGCTTACAAGCTAATCAGATATGGAAATTATTGGCCAAGCATGAAGAAGGATGCGTCGGGCTATGTTAAGAAGTGTGACAAATGCCAGAGGTTCAGCAATACAATACACACTCTCCCTGAAGAATTAACTTACATCCCTTATGCCGACCCTTTTGAGCAATGGGGAGTGGACATCCTTGGACCCTTTCCTTTGGCAAATGGTCAAGTAAAATTCGTTGTCGTAGCGGTGGAGTACTTCACTAAGTGGGTAGAAGCTGAGCCCTTGGCAACAATCTCAGAAACAAAGCTCGGATCATTCGTATGGAAGTCCATTATGTGTAGGTTCGGGATACTGAAGGTACTGATAACAGACAACGGGAGGCAATTTGATAATTCACAATTTAGAAACTTTTGTTCGAACCTCAGGATTGACCATCGCCTGACATCGATCTCACACCCTCAAAGTAACGGTCTCGGGGAAATAACTAACCAGATTATACTACAAAACCTTCGAATAAGGATTGGTGATGCTAGGAGGAGTTGGCCAATAGAGCTGCCCACCATACTTTGGACATACAGGACCTCTTGAGCCCAACATTGAGGGACAAACTACCAAGCACCTTGATCTGCTGGAGGAAGTACGAGAACAAGCCTCGCTGAGGGCCGCTAGTTATCAAAGTAAAACAGCAAGGTATTTCAACACTGAGGTCAAGACAAGAAGGTTCAGAGTTGGTGATTTGGTCCTAAGGAGAGCAGCGGTTGCCGGACATCCTCCAGGGAAGCTAGGACCGGTGTGTGAAGGGCCTTTTGAAGTTATTCTAAAATTAAATGGCGGGCCATATAGCTTGAAGGATACCTCAGGAGACCACTTCTGAGGCCAAGGAACGCTGACAACTTAAAAATTTATTACAAGTAACTGATTGGGCAACCAGACTCCTACGGCACGAGGGTCTTTTCAGTTCGCGCTTAGTTTTTGTTCTATCTTTCGGTTCTTGTTTGGGTTTGCATGCCCTTAAATAGTTTACTCCTTCGATTATGGCCTATATGCCGTGTAACGTTCGTTATTTTAATACACTTAAGTATTACGGCAAGTTGTACTGAGAACATCGACACTGGCATAAGCCATGGGTCGACCTCGACCTATGAAAACTAGAAAATTATTTACTCTGCCATCGCATCTAGGTCAAGATCGATCCTTCTGATGAATACTGCTCGAGCTACTTGGCCAAAAAATAGCCATGTAACACGCTCGAACTCATGGCAGCAACATGACTCGAGCTACTTGGCTAAAAATCAACCAAGAAACACGTCTTGAGCTCATTACAGCCATATGGCTCGAGCTACTTGGCCAAAAAATAGCCATGTAACACGCTTGAACTCATGGCAGCAACATGACTCGAGTTATTTGGCTAAAAATTAGCCAAGTAACACGCCTCGAGCTCATTACAGCCACATAACTCGAGCTACTTGGCCAAAAATCAGCCATGTAACACGCCTCGAGCTCATTACAGCCACATGACTCGAGCTACTTAGCTAAAAATCAACCAAGCCACACGCTTCGAGCTCATTCCAACCATATGGCTCGAGCTATTTGGCCAAAACTCAGCTAAGTAACACGCATCGAGCTCATTACAACCACATGACTCGAGCTACTTGACCAAAAATCAGCCAAGCCGCACGCCTTAAGCTCATTCCAACCATATGGCTCGAGCTACTTGGCCAAAATAGAGCCATGTAACACGCTCGAACTTGTGGCAACAACATGACTGGAGCTACTTGGCCAAAAAGCAGCCAAGTAACACGCTCAAGCTCATTACCGTAACATGACTCGAGCAAATTGGACAATTATGAGCCAAGTAACACGCCTCGAGCTCATTACCGCAACGTGACTCGAGCTACTTGGCCAAAAATCAGCCAAAGTATCACACTCGAGCTCATAACGGCAACTCGAGTTCCTTGGTCACTAGGTCAAGTTCCACACCTCGAAGTGTCTATGAGGCGCGACCTGAACTAGTTCTAATCAAAACTCACAACATCGATGATAATCAACAAAAAACACACAAACACAAGATAAAAAACATCGAGCTTATATTCATAAAGGCCCAGATCGAGCAATGTACTTGTTACACTTTTTCAAAATAACGAAAAAAAAGGTAATTCGGAGGAGGGAGAACCCTAATCTAGGTCAGCCGGGTCTACAGGGCTATCGTTGGTAGGAGTCCCAACTTCTTCAGCTGTCTCGTCCTTGGCCTCTGACTCTGAAAGCTCGAGCTCCCCGGTAAGCTCGTTGACCGTCTTTAGATCCTTCACAAGGAGCCTCGACTCTTCAGGCAACTTGCTCCTCAGATATGCTCGAGCCAGTCTTAGTCCATAGTGGTACGACCCCGAATTGTACTGCCCTAAAAGCTTCCCGAACTCGTCTAATTTCTTGAATTCATTGATGGCTTGAGTTCCGGCTCTAGACAGCTCCTCCTCGAACATTTTCTTGGCGTGAATAAGGTCGAGTTTTGCCTCCTCAGCCTTATCTTTGGCTGCATCGACTTGGTCCTAAGCTTTTCTTATCTCGATGCGAACCAGATCACGCTTGACTTCGAGCTCCCTGATCCGCTTGTCCTTTTCCTCGTTTAGTGCCTCGAGCTCGGACACTTTGCTCGAGGCTCAAAGGCTCCTCATAGATAAACCCCGAACCATATTCAAAGCCTGAAAAAAATATAGGAGTCAAGTCGAGGTCGAGATAAGAACTCAGAACACGATAACAGAGATCAAGGTGTGGCCATACCTTTAAGGTGATAAGCTCGAGTGCCCTAACCCCCTCGCCGGCTCGACCTCGTCCCGGTATTTCTTCACCAAGCTCAGGATGAGGAGAGATCGAGCGTGCTCCTCCAAAGCCGAGCCTGGGAGAGGAGCCTCATCCTCGAGGTCAACGATTTCTGGCGCAGATCGAGGAGTCGAGGTCCGAGCTAGGGGAGACGGTTGCGTAGGAGCTGGGCTCCTCGATGTTTGCCCAGCCCACTATGGATCTTACTCGGGGCCCCTTCACGAGCCATTTTCTTCTCCTTTGAAGGGGCCGCACCTTTGGTTTAGGGCCCTGACCTTATGATGGACGTTGGCCAAAAGCTTTAACGGGTCGAAGACATTTCCAAATCTGCAAGAAAATAAGCCAAGGCATTAGCCCGACCTTAGTTCGAGAAATAATGGATTAAACAATAGAAGTTCAGGTACGCACCCTTGATTCTCCTCACGTTGGCGAGGTCGAGGGTGTCGTCCTCGAACAAATAATCAACTTTGGTTGCAAGGGGGTCGTGGTTCACTAGCCTCAACCTATATCTCTCCAAAACCTCGAAATAGGCCTGACCCTCATTAAACTTATCTTTGTCGAGGATCTCCCACATCGGGGTGAATGGGTGGTCGGAGTTATGAGGCTTTACAAAAAAGAAACGCTCGTTCTAACCCCGGAGAGAGCTCGGCGTATCAGGCGTCCTAAACCCCTCATTCGTCGATAGGTAAACAAAGCAGTTGTACCCCAAGGAAAATTTTAAATCAAAAACCATTCTCAAAAGGTCAACTCTAGGCTCCACCTCGAGGCATCAACACAAAATAAAAAAATAGACTAAGAGCCTCTACCCGTTCGGGGCGAGCTGACCTGGGCATATTAAAAAGGAGGTCAGAAAGTTGATGAAGAACGGATGTAGGAGCCACCTAAGCCCGGCCTTGAGGCATCCCTAAAAAAGGTCATCTCACCCTCTCGAGCATCTAACACCATCTCGTTGGGCTTGGGCATCCTAATATCACACAGGGGCATAACCCCGAACTCTCTTGTGACCTTTATGACCACATGTTCCTTATACTTGGTCGTACCCCTAGGATAGGTCAGGCTAGTTTCGGGTTCGGGGTATGAGTCAATGGGTACTGCCATAGGAATAATAGACGTAACATCTTTCTCGGGGGTCCTAATGGTCGAACTTTCAGAGGATCGATTGCTACTACTACTCGACCCCTCACTACTACTACTACTCCTCGACATTTTATACCACTTAAAATAAATAACTTAAGAGCTCGAACACTTACCTCTTAAAGTGGTCGTTCACAAGACACTCTAGTCCCTAAACTCGAACTACTTTCACTGAGACTTGAGAGTGAAAAATGAGGGTGAAAATGGGGTATTTATAGGGGTCAGAGGAAGGTCAAAGGTCTTTCAAATCATGTCCGTTGATCTATTCCACGTGTCAAGCATCCAACGTCGATCTCGTCTTGCCCTATAGGCATCCGACACGTGTCGATGCAGCTGTCACGCACTCATGGATCATAAGTTCGATCTCGTGCTACTTACGTCAGTGCATCCTAGCTCGCATCTCGGATTCAGGACTTTCAGTTGCACGGGGGCCTCTGATACGCACAATAATTGTTGGGCTCGAACTCGAGCTATTGGGCTCGACCTTGATCCAACTTAATTGCACTCATATTGAGGTCAGGCCTTGTGTTGAGGTCGAGCTATGGGGCTGGACCTTGGCCTAACTTAATTGGGCTCAGATTGAGGTTGGGCCTCGTGTTGAGGTCGGGTGCGGTGTTGACTCGCCCATCTTCTTGATGTTATCGCACGTTTCCTAGGTGTACTAATCTTACCTAAGTGTAAACCCCCAACTTATTACAAATCCAATTGTAACCCAAACACCTTCTATGACAAGGACAGATACCACAATTGGTTGAGTCCTTTTAGGACTCAATCTCCAACATTATAAGTACATAACCTAGCCTTATTACTCAGGTACATCATTCAATAATATTTCAGCATACAATTGTTTGTAATTCCTCTCTCTGACTTAAGCATCGGAGGAGTGACGAAGGCACCCCTCGACTCCTTTGTTTCAGGTATTAAAGATCAGAGTGCGCGGAGTTCAACCATTCGGTGCGGAGTTCAACCATCCGGTTCTCAATCCAGGTACGAATTTTTGGTAGCGTCAATAGCCATCCCCATAAATTACATTCACTTAGGGTCCGTTTGATTGCAATGGTGGAAAATTGGTGGAAATAAGATGAATTCAAGAGAAAATAATTGTCTCGAACTTATTTTTCAGTGAATTGTTAATTAAGTGTGTTTGATTGGTATAATTTTTCACCTGAAAAATTTTAAAATTTTTGATTTTTTGGTATTTGTTTGACTTTATTTTACATGAAAATTGTCCATTAAAGTGATATTTTTTTTTTTTTTTTTACAATTGGTTATGAAATTTGTTTCCATCACCAATAAAAAAAAAAAAAAAAAAAAG
>CAIGRT010192169.1:0-20841 GCA_903798405.1 Fraxinus platypoda | reverse complement strand
TTTATCGAGGAATAATAAGGCATATATTTCACGTCTCCTGGAGTAGTCGGTTTTGTATGCAGTTCTTGTGAAAATTCGATAACTCTTGACTGATGAATTTGGTGTAATCTAGGTTACTGTAAGCAAAACAAAGATATATATTGTTATGGAATTTGTTACTGGCAGTGAACTCTTTGACAAAATTGTAAGTTTATGATTGCTTCTAAGATAAAACTACAAGAAAATAACAGTCCGAGGTAGGGCCTCTTGATGGAATAAACAACTGAAATTTTTTTTGTATGCCACTTTGTCCAATGCACTTCTCTCGAACTTTTCTGTCATACAAGTTTACACTGTCTTTCTTCTAAATTTACAGGTAAAAGTTATGCATATCCACTCTTATACTGTTTAGCAAATTATAAGTGAAATGGGAAAGATCAAAGATATATGATTAATTCTTTTGAGAGCTGAGATTGATGTCCAAGGATCTCTTTATTATAAAATGAAGTCCCCAAATGACACTTTGAATCGGATAAATATTTCAAAATGAAGAACTCAAAAATTCATCCAGAAAGTATTCAAATTTTCTTCAAAAAAAAAAATACACAAAAGAAGTTCAAAAGTAATCATATATATAATCTAGGGGACACATGAAGAATGCTTAAATTTCATATACAATAGTACTGTTTTCAACAGCCCAGTGGGGAGATGGCCTTCTCATGTGATGTACCCTTGGCGTGCAACCGTGCTTTTGAAGTTAATCAGATGAAACTGCTGTATTAGTTACCTTTTAATATGACTATTTATTTGATAAATTAAAGCAAAAAATTCAGATTTGCAACTCTAAAGCCTAGCTGACATTGATGCGATGTCCAATTGTATTTGTGTTGGTCCCGAAAGAGAGGTCTTTCTTGATAATAATTGATCATGTTTATTTGAAGTCATTGATCACATTATTAATTTCTGCTAATCATGCACTGTAGGAAGATAGAGTCTTATCAGGCAAGCAAAATGGTTAAGTCACTGAAGTTCTCATCTACTCAGGCACATTACCTTCCTTGATGCCTTTAATTTTGTTCTTGAATTTTAACATTTGTTTTATATTTATACTGATAATTTGGTTGCTCGCATTTATGAAGAAAAAACAGATCCAGTTTTTCACGAGCTTTGTTGTCCTTAAGGTTTGGTAGAGCTACAAATGCTAGCAACAATATAAGGGTCTTTAAGTAGAGAACTGAAGTTATTACTTATTTTATTCCCAGTGCTTATCAAATAA
Source organism: Fraxinus platypoda (assembly GCA_903798405.1). Taxonomy (NCBI): domain Eukaryota; kingdom Viridiplantae; phylum Streptophyta; class Magnoliopsida; order Lamiales; family Oleaceae; genus Fraxinus; species Fraxinus platypoda. The sequence goes on along the minus strand of CAIGRT010192169.1, from coordinate 19,586 downwards.
TTGATTATAAATGTTAATATTTTCTACATGTCACCAGGTGGTCTCAGTGAAGGTTACCCAAGCAATCCATAACAGAGTAGGAACTTGAAGTTGATGCATATAAAGATGATGGGCTTGCATTATTTCATATTCAAGGTAGTGGACCTGATAGTATGTAGGCAATTCAAGTTGAACACTTGATTTGATGCTCCAATTCCTTTGTCTTGAACTATGTTCATAAAAATACTCATTATACCAATTTAGGAAAGTTGTATAGTTCGTCGGTCCTCAACCTATAGGCCTTGTAGCAACTTGATCCTCACCTTTAAAACGTGTTGTTTTGGTGTTCAATGTTTCAATCTGTTTAGACGTAAACCATATACCCCGGGAAAGGATACAATAAATTGATTGAGTACTGAAAAGCTCCATATAAGAGTTTACTGAAATGTTTTTTCAACTGCTAATGTTATACGTTATTCCTACCCAATTTTTAGTCCATAGACAAAGAACAAATTATAGAAGATAGTTTTTTTTTTTTAAATTACAACATTATTTGAAATGAAGCTCTTCATGATCTTCCTTGACAAAATGACTTGACAGACCCAAACTATCGCATATACAACCTCTGCTTTGATGGTCAATAAAGTAACAATAAATTGCTTCTTTGACAACATAGAATAGAATGTTTAGTTGGGTTTAAAAATTGGATTATGCTGTTTGTACACCAGNATATAAAATACGCTGAGTGACTGCTCTCTCACAAGGGGGTACAAAGGGTTACCCCTTTGTGAGAGGACCGTCACACAGGGTACACCCTTAAGCACAGACCTATTTTTAAATAGGATTATGCTGTTTGTACACCAGGTGTACATACACCTCTCTCACATGAATAGTGTGCGCGAATATTTTATTGTGTGTGGGACCCCTCTCCATGTGAGAGAGGTGTAAAAGATTGTGTGAAGGATTATATACATGTAGCATGATTGTTAAAAATTAGTCTAATAATGGTATATTTTTTTTCGAAGAAATTGCAACAAGATTTGTTGAGTAGTTTCATTTGTGTTTTATTTTATATGATTTGATATAGGAGTTTTTGTTGCTAGATATTTGATCAAATAGCCCTCTTCATAAGTTAAAAGAATTTTAGTTTACCCAACAATGATGTCAAATGAATAGACACTCTGAATTCAAAATTACTTTCAATACCTACAATTCAATAATATTGTCGAAATATTTTTTTTATATGTATTTTAAGAATAAATACACAATCGAATTTATTTTCTTTTATTTATCTGAGTACTATAATGAATTTGCAGAAAAGAAAGAAAAAAAAAGAGCAATATTTTGTAGTCAAATTATAATTAGAGCCTTAGCCAAATGAAAACCGCACATTCATACAGACAAATATGCATGTTTATTAGCATCCAATGACTCAAATTCCCATTTGATTTCAAAATGCTATTAACCGTTTGTGGGATTCCTATTCCAATCTCTGCTATATCAAAATCTAAGGTAATTTTTACTCTCTGCATTTTTTCTGCAAATACATTTAAATTTAGTTGCCATACAAATTTTGGAAATTGTATTGTTCTTGAATATTTAATTGAACCGTGAAGTACACGAGTTGAAGAATTTTACCCTTAAAATACTCGACAAAATTGTGACTTGTTTGAGAACATGTTTGTGCTTAAATCGGTTCGATTGCTCGTTTGATCTGAAAAGGTGTTGCCTTGAATGTTGATGTTAAGCGACATGACACAAACATAATGTTGCTATTTTTTTTTGGAAAATTAGAAGCTTTATAATGTACTTAATTTTTAATTACTTGTTATTTTTCTTTTCCTACTTTTATGCATTCAAAGTTGAGATAATCAATTTTGTGTTAACATTACTGTTTGCTGTTTTTGAACACAAATTAGGGCTTTTATTTTGGGGGGTTTCCGATAAAGAAAGATGAAGGAAAGATGAAGATTCTGAAGAAACTTGATTTTGTGAATAATGCTGCTTCTGGGGAAAGTGGTTCATCAGTCGATTTCGATGTGCCATTTCCTAGTGATTATAACGAACTTCTTCAGCAAGTAAGTCTTTTATAGATATTTCTTATGCATATGCTGAATTTAAGTCCTCTTTTGGTGTTTTTGCCACCTGTTATGAAAATTCTAACTTGTTCCAGCAGGCGCGGAGATAGGGGCTGCCATTTTTTTTTATATGTACATAAAATTTATGGAATTTTTTTTCTTCTATGTATTGTACTCTCCTGGCTTCGCCTCTGCATTCCAGAGTATCATTATGAAATAATAGGTTTTGATGAATCTTAAGAGGAAAAAAAATGAAGTTCCATCAACCTTTTTTAACAATTTAAGAATATAGGAGATTATTAACATATAAGAGTCCATCATTCTCTTTATTGCTTAGGAATAGCAGTTGGTGATTTGCAATATAATTACTTCCTAAATTACATGAGATCATTGTAATGCTTAACAGGCTAAAGCGGCAACTTTATTGGCTCTAAAAGATGACAAGCAACTGATGGTGAGTTAGTTTGTTTGTTTCTCAATCTTTATCTTTTCGTAGCGAAAAGAAGAAATAAATGAACAATATCATATTCAAAATTCCAGAGTTTGTGAGCAACAAGTTTCTGCCACAGGAAATTGAGTTCCCTACTGCTGGATTGGAATCCGTGCCAGGTAGTCATCTTTTTTCCACTTTATCTCACAGTAGCTACCTTCAAAATTGTATTAAGATGTTTTTACACTTGCAAATGTCTTGATTGTACCAGGTGATGGTGAAGGCGGTATAGAAATGACTGGAAGTTTGCAGCTTATTCGTGAATTCTGTGACCTTGTCATAAGTCCAGAGAAAGCCACACGGACTAGAATTGTACGTCTTGAACTTTCATATAATATTCACATTATCTAATGAAAAGTTTAGGATTTTATATCCATGGGTAGGATAAACGGTTTTAATATTAATACCCTTCCAAGTAGATATAACATGTTCAAATTCAACTCCAGAAAGTCTACGACTTTAAAATGATAAATACTTACGAGGGAACTTGAAAACTGCATGTTGATATGCAGGGGAATGTTACATGTTCTAGTAAGATCTGTAAACTTCTGGATTATGAAAAGTTCTTTCATTGTTTTGAGCATCTTACAACTATTGATATCTAAATCTGCTGGTTCATTGGTAAATAATGAAGGGTATTGAATATAGAAGCAGTAGCCTTTTAATGTTCGAAGTAGTCTAATTCAGGTAACAGTTGGTTCACCTTTCCAATGATGCATTATGGAAGGAATATTAAGAGTGAAATTTTAGTAATCCATTACTTTAACTCTTCAGATTTTTATTTCTACATTACATTTCACAATTATCTCTCCAAGTACAAGGTTTCTGCAGCCAGTTTGTATTTTTGTTATTATTGTTCTTCCCATCAAATTCTACACTCTTACATATGAGTTCATGTTCATGAAACGCTTTCAGAAATCTTGCAGTTTTTTCCAGAGGCCAGTGAAGTCACATTTGCAAGAAACTTAGCTTTTGGAGGAGCTTCTCTAAAATTGGACTATCTAACAAAGCCTTCATTGTTCGAAGATTTTGGGTTTGTATCAAAAGTTAAAATGTCCGACCGTGTGAAGCCAGAAGATGAACTCTTCCTAGTCGCCTATCCATATTTTAATGTCAACGGTACAAGCTTACTCTTGGTCTCGCATTTGATATTCAAGCCATTACTCTTCTTTTTTTCTCCTTTCCAAACTTGTTTATGTTGATCAGATTCTCGTTTTCAATCTAGAGATGCTTGTGGTGGAAGAGCTTTATAAAGAAGCAGTAGTGAACACTTCGAGGAAACTGATTATATTCAATGGAGAGCTTGACAGAATAAGATCTGGATGTATCCTTTCTTACACAGTTTGAGTTGTTTTGCATAATTATACTTTGCTGCTGTGCTGCTTGGTATTCTTACCTTACTGTCAAAAGTACTTATTTCCAGCTTTGGGGGGAAAATAAAAAATAAAAAAAAATACACACATATATATATATTAGACTATAAGTAAACTATTTAAGCTCAGCCAAACATGCTCAATTTTGCCATTTTAGGTGTATGTTCTGATCCTTGTACTGATTTGTTAACGGAGTTTTGAGTCCTTGAGGAAACGAGGGAGCTAGTTTTGATGGAGACTACGAAATAGTGAATCAAGAAAAAGAAGGCAGTGGTTTTCTTATGTAGTAAGATTATATTTGGTAGTGCTTTTAAGTTTTAAGTGCTGATAAGCTATGAGTCCTATAGAATGTGTAGATGATATGGCATAATTATTGTGGATCCTACAAAATGTGTGGATAGAAAGTACATTTCACCAACTTATATTATAATTTTAGTTTGCCAAACATGTATTTAGTAATCTCTGCTTCTAATCTTGTAGCTCTTTTGTTAGATGAAAAGATACCTCTTTAAGATTATAAAGTTTTCCTTGACTACTTTAAGATTATCCATCATTTTTCTATCCCAAACTGGCTGCACTTGCCCAAACTTTCTTGCCTAAGATGGAGACTGTATATTACATTCACAACTTCAAAGGACGAAACGGAGGAGTCCTCTTCAGGTTCGTTACTTGTCGAACTCTTCTTCTCTAAAAGTTAAAGTCGATCATCTGGAAACTTGACAGCGTATTTGGCAAAGAGAATTAGACAACGCTTTGATAGTATTAAAGAAGAAAAATCTTTACTAGTACTGCATACCAAATATTATATTGCTTTTTTTGATGAATTTATCAAACATAACAATTCTCTCTCTTCCTCCCTCTCTATATCTATATGTATGAATAGGTGCTATCCAGGTCCTTGGAAAGTTCTGAGGAAAGTGAGAAACAAATATGTTTGTTTGCATCATCAACAAGAGATGCCATCCCTCAAGGAAGTTGCCCTGGAAATTCTTCCATCAGCATGATTTGTGTATGCACCTAACAGTGTAAATTTCATCCAAAAATTGTGACAGAAATAATTTTTCTGGATCATTTTTCTATAATACAAGATTGATTAGTTTAAAGGACTCAAATTTCATAGGAATCTTGAATGTTGTATATGTCAAAAATAAACTACAAGTTACACAAATTTCTATTCTTGAGTATCTAAAAGGATGTAAAATCCGCGCTTATATTTTACTTGCACGAATGGAATATTTCAAACAAAATTAGATCTTTACATTTTGGATAGAAAATTTGATGAACGGAACATATATATATATTCAAACATGAACATATCACATCACGATTTGCTGGGCTCTGCTGAGTCTGATTCGAGTATGGGGACAAAAGCAGATGATAGTTCTAAATGAGAAACTCGGACGGCACCAATAAGCCTCTCTGGTAACTCATATATCGTGCTAGCCTGAGTAATGCGAAAAAATTAAAAGCATTTTATAAATTCGTTGTTCATCAACCAAGTTTTACATAGAGAAATGTATAATGTATAAAACTCCATTTCAAGCACGTCGTATTGTATAAAACTTCATTCGAGATATCATGAATTAAGACGTAAAATACCTGTACAAGAAACGCCATGTCTACAACAAGTGTTGTAATAACGCCAATGACCAGCCCCAGGACTCCATTTGCCACAGTGGAAGAACCAATATCAACGTCAATCTACAGAAAAGTAATACACCATAAGGAATTCAGAACATCAGACAAAACATTCTTAGGGTCAAACCCTTGGACAAAAGTAGACTTGGACAGTCCGATAAATTGGGAGGAACATTGAAGAATAATTACTTCCAAATATTTGGGACCACGGATATAGTTGCAATCGACCACTTTCCCCAGTAAACATGGGGTGCTTCCAACACTGACGTACTATCCATGAGCCCTAAATGATGTGATTTATAGTCAAGTGCCCGACATAATAAAGTTGAAAAGCGAAGTGAAGAAAGTGGCGCACATTTTGACAAAGGGGAGACGAGCAGTAGTTTACCTTGGGAACCCACGGAATAAGCTTTCAGTCTACTACTGCGAAACTCATCGTCCCCATCAACAAACCGTTGTAAAAGAGATCCAGATATTAGTTTCTTTGTGTTGATCCAGGTACCTTGAGGGAGGAAGACAAATGTTATCACATCTCTCAAACCCAGCAGATAATTAACTAGAATTGAAGTCGAATGGACTATTAACTTACTTGCAAATTAATAAAAAAAAATGTGAAAAGTCCTTTATCTGATGCAACCTACAACAGGAAAATGAATAGGACGTCAATTGTTATAATACCCTCACTATGAAATAGTTGAAAAACTAATCAAAATGTAAATGTGTGTTATGACAGTATAGTGTAGGCAAACGACAAGCTAAGCAGATTAATTGAAAGAAAAATTGCTTGCCGCTAGAGAAACTTACGTGTGCTGCACAACCACGATATCTGGCAACGTGGTCCATTCGTTTGGTATCTTTGAGCCAGTCTACTACAACAAGATCCATAAGATGTTTACCTGCAGCTATCTTCAAAAATAGGTTCCAAATCAATATAAGAGGAAATCAAGAAAATTTTGGCCACTGAAAACCATGTATCTGCGGTTAACAAGGAAGAAATTGAATACCTTGGATTTGTCATGGCAAAAATTCTTATCATTGTCGTGAAGGTGAAGGTTACCCGAGAAAATGGACAAATCAATTTGGTCTATGGGTTCTTCTTCGTAGGCTTCAAGTTGTACACATCATCGTAAGTAGATTTTTCGTACAAAAGTTTTAAGGCACATCAACAAAACAAACAATTAATATCAATATCTTCGACCTCTACAGTGGATGGCAATGCCTGCAAAACCAAATGATAACAGAAACCAAAAGAAATAATGAAAAGCACGTTGCAACACAAAGCTCTTGATCAGCACATTGAAAATCGTCATCTTTATCCATCAATACAGCATTTTTATTCGCAGCTTGTATTTAATCTAGGGAAGGACTGCGATGAAGAGAAGATGAGTTGAATTTGTGACTCTCTCTTTGAAGAACCGAAAACTGATGTCATATTAACCAGAACAGGAATTATTGGAGCAGTAATCAGTTTGGGAAAAGTATTCACGTAATCCTATGAATATTAGAGAAACTTTTCTTGGAACATAGATCGGGATGTTTTGGAACACCCTTACGTTTTTTCAAATTGCAATATATAATAACCAAGCAAGTTAATTCACACATTCTGCTTGCCTCAACAAAAAACTAGCAGCACTAAATAATGACGAAATTTGACAAAAGGCAATTTCAAGCAGGTGTGCATACCATACCATGGATATATAGAACAAAAAACTGCAAATATTGCGCATCTCAGATGGCTCGAGTGAAGATGTCAGTCTAATACTCCTTTTATTGAAGACATATTTGAGAGATAAAACCAAACTACGTGGATATTGCAGCTGGTTTAAATTGCATATTAGTTTCCACGTAGTTTGATGATGCTGACTCCCCACCCTTTCAGATCAATCTGCGTAACAGCTTCCCGCCACGTGGTTTCAGAGGTGAAATATTATACCCTCCACCTGAAAATAAAATAGCAAAAGCTCTTCTGTCATGGCAGCTATAGAACAAAAGTGGAAATTTTCACAACAATTCCATTTATCTATAAACCAAAGCATGGGAAAATATCCTCAATATGCAACTTAAACCAGCAGCAAAGGGTACTGTCAATATGAGCTCGGTTCGCACAAATCCTGGTTGTGGACCACTATTCTCATGCTGCCTAGAACGGAATAACACAACTGCACAAGGCAAGGATGAAACAAGGACACTTTAAAAACACTGAAAGAAAAATAATTAAGCAAGGGAAGCATCATCATTTCTACGCCAATAGCGAGGCCAAACACAAACAACCCTGTAATACTATGCATTACAGTTTACACTCTGTAGGTGATGTGATTGTAATCAATACATTTAGTTCAAATCCATGATAAAAAATCTAGAACAATCTTTAGTTCAAATCCTATTAATTAATTAGTAACTAAGAGAGCAAGCTGCGAAGCAAAGTCATAGTTTTGACGGCATGGTGAAAACGTTATATGAAATTTGATAGATGTTGAATAAATGCGTGGTTGAAAAGTTGTAAAACCCATAAAATATGTGGTTAAAATTAATTGTTGACTTTGATTAAGATTAAAATCTAAGTTTAAATCGGGGTAACAAATAGGGGCAGGTCTACTTCACCTTCAAGGCTAGAAGTTTTTTGATACTTGTGACAGTCTTTTTTTTCTCCCCTTTAAATCATAACAGAAGCAAAAAGATTTTGATTTGTATTATGAAATAAAATGGAATTCTTTAGATGGGCAATTTTGCAATTCGTGACGTTGATGTTGCACTCACATATCTTCATAATGCTTATCGGCCCGATGTGATAGGATAAATTATTTGTACGAGCAGTATTAGCTAGGCATGTATCCGAAATGATAATTTTGAAAGATATTTTATTTAAATCGAGTACGATATGCTAAAAATTAAATTCATACACTTACAACTCTTTCTAGCCTTTGATTTTCACCCAAGAAAAGTAACAAAAGAAACTGGATCTTACAAATTTGAATCTTTTCCATAAAATCCCCCAAGTGGAGTCGAGATGCCTCCTGCGTTATATAATTCAAGTAACATGAAATCTATATGCCTTCTACGTTATGATATAACTATGAGAGGTGCTACAAGTATATCGGGGTATGGACACCCTTGTGTACTCCTTAATGTACCAGTAGCATTTTCCTATAACTATACATGTAATGTAATTAAAAGTTGGAAAAAAATTCAAAACCTAACACGTAATTAATTATTATCCAATTCGGTTCGTGTGAGCAATAATAATCACTTAAAATAATGGCAACGCTTACATAATCACATGCAATCAATCATCAGTGAAACACACAGTACTATAAATTCAGTATTTTATACAATGACGCGTGTTTGAGAGAGAGAGAAAATGATTCGACTATAATTGGCAATCTGTTTCTTTTCAGAAGTCGACCCCATATCCATTTCTTCGATCCTCACCTTGAAAATTATTTCTTTCTTTGGAAGGCCTTCAGTTTTTTCCCTCCGGATTATGGATTTTGCTTGAAAATAATTGATTATCCCACCATATTTGTTTCTGTAAGTATATCCTCTTTCTTTTTATGCCCAATAAACTGAAAAATCTATACAGTTTTTATTTAAGTTTCATTTGAGGGATATTGGGTTTGAATGAAGCAATAACAAATCTGTGTTCTGCGTGTGAATCTTGACTGGTTTTCCATTATTGACTGTATGTTTTCTTCAAACTTCCATTATTGACTGTATTGTTGAATCTCATCGTCTGCGTGCGTGCAATTTTGACTTTATATTCTGCCTTTTGTCAATTCTACAGTGTGCATTCACCAAGAAAGTGATACCTTTATGAATGAATATGTTCTAGAAAGTGTTGTAGGGTGAGAATTTTGATGCAATTTTTTTTTTGAAACAGGTGTAGAGAAGAAGATTCCAACTCCAAGGCTATCTGTTTTGGTATTAGTTATTAATTTTCCAAATTTTGAATTCTTGGATAAGTGCAACTGAGAATAGAGTAGAGAAGCAATTTCAAAGTGGCCATTCTTGAATTTTATGGCAATTTTCTAAGTTATTGTTCCAATTCGAGAGACTGGTTTTTTCATTCTTTGATTGGTAATATGTGATTTGGTTAATTGAGATAGAGAATTGATCAAGAAACGACGAATCTTGGTCTCGGTTCATAGTTGAGGAAAATGGGTTCTTTTCCTGGTCATGTTCTTCCCGGAACATTGTTTCTTTTTGTTGGTGTATGGCACATGTGGAGTTCTATTGTTAGATATGTATCGAATCCTAAATCTTTTCGGGTCAGGGTGTGGAACCCTGTTCCCGGTTTTGATGGACGGCTTAAGTACTTGGAACTTTATCTCATAGCAATTGGAGGTTTCATTGATTTGTGTATAGAGTTCTTATATTCGACCCATCTCCATATCTTCGTCAACGGAGTCTTGAACCCTTCTCACATGAATAACTTCGAGCACTCCGGGATGCTCCTCATGTTTTTCATCTTCGGTGTAATAACACTGCTTTCTGAGAAAACAAGGTGAGTTCTTAACTTGGTAAATTTGTTTAACATTAGCTGTTTGAATTTGAACTATGTTCGAAATTTGGTAGATCTTAATTCTTTACCTAGCTTAAGTAGAACTTTTGGCACATCTATTCGTACCCATTCCTTTTCTAGTAATTTCTTTTTTAAGCTCTGCATTCCTGAGACATCAATGAGGCCTTTTTGACCTCTTTAAATGCTCATGACAAGAAACACTTACAATGAGCAGGATAAATATACTCGAGCCATTTTTCGAGGGATCGATAATAAATGGAACCATCGAATGAAGTTTTCAAATATATTATCTTTTATTTTCTTCTGCTATCCTTTGTTAAGGTGGATGACATTTCATAAATAATTGTAATTTTATCCCATCGTACTTATTTTTGTCTTGTTTTTGACATTCTTTAAAGGGTACTCCTTTTTTTTGGAATATTTACAGCACTTATGGCAACTAATATGCCTTTCAACTTCCTTTAAAATTAATAGATTTTAGTAGTAAGAAGTTGAAAGTTTTTCATTCATTTCTCAAATGCTACTAGTTGAAAGTGGAGACATTGTGTTAAATCTGTTGCGGATCTGAATGCATTGCTATATTGACTGAAAATCCTGGCCTCAAATTTTCATGGTTCAGTCTATCAGGAATGTTGGAATCACTTGGTTAGTACTTAATTTTATGGATTGTAATGACAAAACTTCTGAATTCAGCAACTGTAAGGCTGAACTCGGAAGGCATTAGGCTCTTTAGTAATTCTGCTTTCACAATCTTGGATCTGAATGATTGAGGGTCTTTAGAGTTGGAACTTTTTATTTCGATAGGCATCAGTATTATTCACTTCCACTATTGTCAGTATGTCTGTTCATTACAACTCCGTCTAATTTTATTAGTTCTTTTTGCTTTTATGACTAATGCACAACTTTCTCTTTTCTCAGCTTTCTTCCCTTGCCCGAGGGAGCGTTGTGTTTAATTGCATCTGCAGCATTCACTGCAGAGTACCTTCTATTCTATTTCCACTCAACTACCCATAAGGGCCTCGAGGGATATTATCACCTTATCCTCGTCCTCCTTATTGGCCTCTGTATTCTATCAATTATTGCCGGTGCCCTGATCCCTACAAGTTTTCCGGTCGACTTATGCAGTGGCATAGCTATAACACTCCAAGGCATGTGGTTCTATCAGACTGCATTCACTCTCTACGGTCCAATGATGCCGGATGGTTGCTTGCTCAAGGGAAACGAGATTACATGTCATTCAAATGAACAAGAAATCCACGGAGAATTGCTCGCTAATGTTCAGCTATTTGGTCTAGTTCTTGGTGTTCTTGTTGCTGTTGCGGGAGCATATATCTACGCAGAGCCAAAATATGGTCGTTCGAATTTTAACAACTCACAGGTTCCCGATGATGGATGAGTGTGTTTAACATTCTTAGCCACGTTTACTTTTTACCCGCGCTGTATTTCCTTTTACACTCCCGAAGGAGGCTTGTTCGTCGTGTGATAATTTGTTTCGATTGGCATAGTGGTTGTAGGTATTTCCCATCCCATTTGATATTAAGTCACATTTTGTAGTTATTTAGGTATAAATTGAGTTAAATTTTACTGTAGTTTGAATTGTGATATGCAAGTTGTTTCACATACGATGTGAAAGATTTACTGCTAAAACTGGTCTGATAGAATCTTCTCATTGATAAACATATTCTTATATATTAGTTTTCTAATTAGGGTAAGTTGCATAGATAATGTTTTTTCCAAATATTCTTCTTATTTTTTATAATTCAATACATAGTTTAAATCGTAATGACAGTGAAGCTCATAAACTAACGAGTCTATGAAGTGTTCATCTCAATCAAACATAAATAAAGGGTGTGCTTCAGGTTCTCAATCTTAAGTCCATTATAACACTTTTTTCGACTCATTCTTATTTTCAATATTTTATTAGTTGACACTTGTAATGTTTGATAATGGCTTTCATCCAAAATATCCGTTTAGAGGGTGTAAAACGACTTATTTTTTTCGTTATATTTTAAAAACCAATAAATAGGAATGTGCAATTAATAGAAATTTGAAGATCAGAATCCAACAAGAGCACTATTGTCAATTGTCTCGGTGTTTCTACAAATTTATGAAAAAGATAATACGAATAAAAAGGAACCTACTTATGGAAGACAAATTTTACTTTTCTTATATTACAAGTTCAATTAATAAAATTTGAAAAATATTTTTGTATTAATTTGTTGTCACATTTCAAAGATTGTAATTAGTCATATTTATTGCACTTACGGGGATGACCACGTACAAGTAGTTTTTTTAACTAGGATGACCTATAATAGGTGATGGTGGGAAGAAAAGCAACGATCAGAGTGGGAGAGTCAGAGTCGAAAAAATGATTTCTTGTTTCTTTCGCATTTGTTGATCTTGAATTGATCGAAGTTTAAAATCAAAGGATTGTCACGAGCTACCTTCCATTACATGCAAACAAACTGCAGCTTGAAATAAAAACTTCACACGCTTAGAAAGATGAACTTGAAGAACGGTTGTCATGTTAGAATTTAATGGAAAGAGTTAATCTTTTGCAGCAGGATCTCATGGTAACACCACATGTTGTCACACTCATAGTGGACATTACAATTTCTACTCACTATGAATAGGAGATCAAACTCATTGGCATGAATATATCATAGATGGCATAATTTTGGCATGAATATATTATAGATTTTCTTATTATTTTGAGTTGTATTTAATTATATTTTCATATGTATATGATTTTTAAATTTTAGTACATTTATATATTGGTTGAATTTTTTTAATATTATTTAATTAAATATTAATAAACATTCCCACTACTGCAGTCGTTAACGGTCAATGGCCGCCCTAACTCACTCGAGATCTTGGATTTGCCACTAGATATGTGCACCTCAAACTCCTCGACCGTTAATGTCTAGAGCCCAACTATGCCATAAAGACAAGTTTAGTATACAATATTAGGCCCCCGTTTGGCCCCATTATTTTAAATTATAATTTTTAGAATAGTATTTTTTTTGAAGAATGTGTGATTGAAAAAAGAAAAAAAAATTGATTTATGTATATCATTATTTTATGAAAGATTGTGTAGTTGAAAATAAAAGAGAGAAATAAATTTTTGAAATAATGGATACCAAACGGAGGCTAGATTGCATTGTATGTTACACCAAACAAAATTTCATTTTTCTTCTTTCGAATCCTTCTTTGAGTTCATTCTTCATACGAAATGTCGAAACAATTTTGGTTGGCACAACATTTAAGGTAATATTTATAATGACAACCTTCAGATGTTGAGCTCATATGCATTGCCACAACAATATCCATTAAGAGAGTTCTGATTTACTTCATTTAGTCATATAGTACAAAAGTTGCTCATTTTTTTAACCTATGGTCTCAAAACGAAAAATTGGCAACTTCTTCGTCTTCATCCTCATCTATGGCATCTGCATCATCCTCGCTGAACCTATCATAATCATCATCTTCATCTTCCACCTCTTCATCTTCATCAATCACCATGCTCTCATTGTCCGGTTTTACATCCTTCAAACCAGTGTTCAATACCACAGTTTCCCCCCTGGACTTCTCCATGTCATTTCTCAGCTTATCCATGTTTTCCTTTCTACGTTCTTCCTCCAAGCGCTGCTTCTCTTCCCGTCTCTTGTCAAGATCAGCCCTATCGTGAAAGTGAGAGTGAATTTTAACAATTATCATTAGAAAAAATAATGGTAAGATGTCTAGTTTTATCTGCACAGAGCTAAGAAAACAGAGAGGTTATCAATTAGAAATCAGTACTTGTAAGTTTCCATGTACTCTTCGGAGCTGGCTTCAATGGACTTAAAGAATGCATCCATTCCAGCACCAGACACCGCAGACACTCCAACAGATCTGAGATTTTTATAGAACTCCTCCAGAGCAAGGGAGAGACTTCGGGTCAGGGTTGATGTGTAAGAGTGGTCCGAATCTAGTGCTGCATGAAATACTTCGAAATCTTCCATCCACTACACTCAGAACAGTAAAAAAAACTAGCAAAAGCTGACCGGTAATTATTTGCAACGATAATAAGGATTTACGCCTATAAATCGATATTATTTTGTGAAAATGTCAAACTAAATCGAGAGTTAAATGTACCTCCAGGGCAAACTGATGTCGAGCCACATCTGTCTTGTTAAACACCAGTACCATCGGCAACCGGGTCTTATATAGGATGCTACAGGCATATAGCATATTGCTCATGAAGGTAGCTGGACTTGCTGAGCGTGGCGTATCAACAACATAAGCAATCACTGTAGGAAATGTTGAAGCAAAAGCTTCTGTAATAATCGCTCCAGATGCAGACCAAGTGAAAATCTCAATCTGGCCAGGAGTGTCAACCAGAACATAGTCGAGCTGATCAGCTCGTTTCTCGATTACGGATATAACCTGCAATGTGACACCAAGAATACGTTAAGGCTCCTTTCTCCATTCATGTATTTGATATACTAGAGACGGACACTGACTAATCCATGTGCCCACTAAAATTAATTAAAATTAAGAAATGATTAGCTAGCTGTTCACTCATTACACAAATGAGGTATGGTGAACCACCCATTATCGATTAAAAAGCATCGGTATCACACTAATTACGTACAGAATGATATAAACTTTAGACAAATTTAGCATACACTAACCACGATGGCCAAATTTGAGCGTGGATCAAGGTTGTTGAGAACTTCAGAATTATTAATAAGGTTAGATTAACCTCTTCCCTAAAAATCAATTACATCAAAACCAACTCAAACGACCAGTAATGGCAGTTTATTATTGTTCAAATTGAAACTAAATATATTAATGTGCAGTTCTCTAAAGTATAAAACTAAAGACACCGTATACTAAGAAAACGTCTATATCTTGTTGAGATGCAAGCATTATTCAATCATGAACATCAGATGTAAATTTGGCATACCTTAGAAGCCAGTGCACAAAAATACCAAGCCAAATTAAGCACAAAGCAAATTTCACTACAATGATTCCTGATCAAGATATTTATGCTTAAATAAATCTTCTGCATTTTAAGGAACGAGCCTGAAAAAGTATTGACGAACAAAGTTCAGCCGGAGTACTCAATTTTGAGGAATAGCATGTGCATAGCTACCCATGTGATGCAATCTAGTTATTTTTTAAATGACTTTCATTTTCCAAAGTGATTTGCTACCAATGTAAAGATAAGCAATGGTCGTTGTATGAACTTCTTTCAAATTCCACACTGGTTTGATATAATTGTAAAGAAAATGGTCACCGTCATTCATCGTGACAACAAACATAAACAAGTTGACAATAATAAAATTAAATCTCCATGAAAAGGTTTACCTCATCAAACTTTGTTGAAAACAAGTTAAGCGAAGTCAGAATTCCTCCATTGGGTCCAAGGTTGAATTGCTTCATGACTTCCTTGTACCGAACAGTGTCCCTTATATCAATATTTGCACCATATGGAAGAGTCAAGACAGCGGGATCAAGATTGATAACATAACCCTGAATATTTGACGCCATTGTGTGACTAACTAGGCGGTGAAGAAATGTAGTTTTTCCACTCCCTATTATATTCAAAATCTCCCCAAAAATATTCAGCCAACAAAACAGATTGAATATTAAACCTCAAATTACATTTGCTAAACATTATGCAAGAGTACCTGCCATTCCTACAACAATGATGACAACTGGTTTTCTCTTAAAGCTTGAAGACGATTCAGCTATATTCAGTTTCTCCATTGTTTTGGAAATGTGATCTGTTTCTTTACTCTTCAACTCGAAACAAACAAATAAACAATATGATGAACATAGTAAGAAAAATGTATTTAGCATATAAAATGTTTGAATAAAGAATTTACAAATCAACTATTTACCTCAGTGACTGTTTGCAGAATCGATGCAGAATCCTCTTGTGATTTCGAATCGATGTCCATTTTTCAGATTAGTGGAGTCAATTATGATTATTCAGACTTCAAGCTGAAATATGAAAAACGTAAGACATGAAATACAGCAAACAGGAAACCACTCAAATAAATAATAAATCAGATAAATGTGATTTCAGAACCACAATGTTTAACTGCACACAAGTCTCTTCATTCTATGTAGAAACGATGAGGGCTACATATTAAGTATAATCATTCCTTGCACTGCACTTAAGTATAAATAATGTGATTATAGGCACACAACAAATACAATGCAATATTCAGATTATAATAAATAATAGCTTTTCTTTCGGAATTATGTGGATGTCATGTCTTATAAGTGTTATGTCTTTGCATAACAAGTTATATCCCATTCTTTGCCTATTAATACCAGTATAACACGGTATGGACGGTGAGACATGCAATTTTTATTCCATTCAAAGAAAAGATAAGGCAGCCTAATTGTTGTTATTCGTTCAAAAAAAGGAATAACTCTAAACCCCAGGCATACATGCCCGTAAAACTCTAAAAAGTTCAAAGGATGTTAGATTCCTCAATTAATCCGGATAATACTATTCCATATGTATGTTATCCTTCAATGGAATATATAGCATGAGTAAGATTCACGATGCTCATCGTGCCTCTTAATAGAGTTTTTGATCTTTCTTCCTTCACCCTCATCTTTTCTTAGTTTCCGCAAATCAACAACCAAGTTACCACGCTCTCCAAAGAATATGTCACCATTGTTAAAATCCTTAACTTGAAGAGACACACACTTTAGATCTCAGCCCAAGCACATCAAATGCCCAGTAAAACATACACCACTCTAATGTAAACTTCATCAGCCTCAAGACCACCCATTTAATATCTTCTTCCTTTGCACATTTGAGCTCATTACCTGAATAAAATTATTTTCTAATCTTCTAAACCGCAATTTTTACATCCCCATTCCCCAAGATATATTCCTAAATATTTATACGGGTATTGGTATGATGGACAGCATGTTTCTCCCACTCTAATCTATATCGACAATGCTTATACGGATATATGTCACTTAATAATAATGTAAAAGAACATGAGTGTCTATGGTTCTATTTGTAATAGAATGAATTCAATCTTCTGCCCAATGCTATTTACAGATTTACTGATTCCATTGAGGCAAGAATCAAAATGATATAGCATAAACCACACGTAAAAGTACTAATAACATATAGAAGAATGTTTGTAGCTATAGAAACTTTATAGGTAACAAATCCCAATTGACCACGGTGCCAAATCTGTATTTGCCAACATGGGATTGTAACACTAAAATGATATTCTCTAAAGGGTATTCTTGAATTTGAATTAGAGCTATCTCCAATTCTGACTTTGATGCAACTCTTTTAATTTCAACTAATATGACAAATATGGTACACCATATTATAGAAAATCAATTCGAATCCAATAAAAGCTAACCATGGACAGATTTCAAACATAATATAAACCCAGGGGTAAACAAATTGGCATGCCTACAAAAAAATCAGGAAAATGAAACCGTGGGTCTTATAAGAAGTAAAGGAAATAGATGACCAATCAATATTCCCCTAAAAAAACATTAAAAACAGAACACTGAAGAAAAAGCCCAGAATCCGAAATGAACATACGAAAATTAAAATTCAACTTAAAATAACTGAGTCAGCGAATTATCACACTTTAAGCCTGATGGAGAAAATCTACTATCGTAAAATT
This sequence comes from Fraxinus platypoda, assembly GCA_903798405.1. Classification (NCBI taxonomy): domain Eukaryota; kingdom Viridiplantae; phylum Streptophyta; class Magnoliopsida; order Lamiales; family Oleaceae; genus Fraxinus; species Fraxinus platypoda. The sequence continues at coordinate 1,845 of CAIGRT010192169.1, read as the reverse complement.
CCGCGACCGAATGATGAAAAAAACATTGAAGAGCTAAAGCAAGCACCTTACGATGGACCACGAGAAACTAAGAGAGAGTGTGAGGCTCTACCAAGGTTTTACCGGGGGTTTTATTTAGGGCTGGAAGTGGGTTGGGTCGGTTTAGGCCCAACCCGAAGCCAACCCAACTTGTTCCTGTTTGGAGAAATTTTAGCACGTGTTTGGCATCCATTTTTGGGAAATTATAAATTTTGGAATAATGGTTGATGAAAAAATGTGTGATTGAAAAGTAATGAAAAATTTTAGATTTGTCTGCAATATTATTTTATTTAGAAAATGTGTGGTTATAATTACAAAAGAGAAAATTTTAAAAAAAAAATTAATGGGGTGCTAAACACCATTTCAGTCTGAATTAGAGTTTTTGAATGGGTTTAGTAGAGGACAAGTTATCGCGATGAATCCTGTTACATGTACAATATTAATTGACATTATCATATTCATCCACCATTGATTAAAAAAAATTGTTAAAATCAATATACAAAAATTAAACAATGCTGGGTTGCCACCCACCCTAACAGCCCCCTCACAATAGAGGGAGTGAGGAATTTTTTTTTTCTTTTTAATTTTGTATGGGTCCCGCGTGGGTCCCACCACAATGTGGGATGATGTCAACAAAAATGTCAAATTTTTTTTCTTGCAAAATGGTTTAATTGACAAAAATTTGCAAAATTTCATTATGTCAAACTTGATGTACATATTGCTTGAAAATGAAAACGTACGTAAATCATATTTCGTATAAAATAATTATCTAGTTGTAAGAAAAAGTTAAACGTAAGAATTGTATTTCACCAAAAGCATTGTGAAGTTGTAAAAACCTCCTCATAAATTCGGACTTGAGACCAACTCCAATATGTGAAGTTAAAACTGTACACAAATTAATATTTTGAGTGCAAAAATTTTAAAATAAAAAGATAAAATAAATGCAATACAATAACGATGATCATGTTTAGAATAATGCAACAAGAAAAACAGAAGTAGAGATTATGAAATCGGGTGGGTGAAATAATAACTCCTAACTAATTATAAAATCACGAGAATTATGGGAGCAATATATTAAACCCCTTGGTGGGGGTTAAAACTATTTTTTTAATAGTTTTTGATAAAAATTGATAAAATGTATAGTTAAAAAATTGTGAAACACGTGAAATATATAATTGAAATTAATTATTGACTTTAACTTAGATTAAAATCTAAATTTTAATCAATATCAAACAAGGGCTAAAAGAAAAAAAAAATTGTAGAGAATATTGAAAGTGAAATGTGATTGAGAAGCTGTCTGGCAATGCTTATAAGCATTTTAACGACCGTTAACAACATTTCCAAGGACAAAACTTACAGAAATTGTGCAGACTGAAATTCAGCTTTTGGCCAGCCAATTTCCACATTTGTCCTCCTCACAGCAATTTTCACGTAATATGGTTTGAAAAGTCAAAGAAGGTTGGCAAGGACAAATTGGTAAAAGTGCACTCAATTTATTCTGACAGCGCCAGTCCAACGGTTGTTTTTTTACTTCCATTAACGGTAGGAAATTGAATTTAAAGCATGTCCAGACAGGCTCTGAATTTGGTTTCCAAACAATTCCTATTTATAGATTTGGAATTAGAAATATGAATTCAAATTTCGGATTTGATAGCACCCTGCATGGTGCCGTCAACTTTGCATTGTCTATGTTAAATCATTTGATTATTGCTCGAATTGAATAAATATTATCCATAAATATTAAATAATGTTGAAAATAAAGTTCCCGTCTGATGGTCATTAGTATAAAAAAATGTTATTTCGGATAGTAATTTTTTGAAAAATATG
>CAIGRT010192154.1:0-25550 GCA_903798405.1 Fraxinus platypoda | reverse complement strand
ATTAGAATACAAAGTTATGATAAAAACACTGAAAGAAGGTGCAGCTACCTGTTTAAAACAAGAACTATTATTATTCAAAAAAAACATATATATATATATATATACTACAAATTCACGCCAAATTAAATTATTTAAAATCAAATATACAGAAATACGTACCAAAATCCCCATCTATAAAATCAAACGAAGAAATCAACTCCCGCTTCAAATCATAGAATTTCTCAATCCCGCTAGGGTTTAAGTATAGCGGTAGCCGAAAAGACAGAATCATTTATACATATAGAGCAACCGGCAATCAAAATCTTTTCAACTTCAAGAAATGGCTTTCTGGGGTCAGTTCTCTCACTTATCCCACACTTAGTACGCGTGTTAATATTTAGTTTCAACTTCTATATGATTTTGATTTTTTGAAATTATATATTTTTTTTGTTGTCTGTTGATTGAAGGAGGTTTTTCTTGGCTACGTGTGTGTTTCTTTTTTTGATTCCGTAGCGATTTTTATTTATTTTTTTGGTTATATATCAGGAACGGAAGTAAAACCCGGGAAGCCGGTTACTCATTCTTCTGGAACAGCTAGAGGAAGGCTCCGGATTTCTCAGGTAAATAGGAGCATAAAAACCCTTTTTAGTTTTGAACTCTAATTTAGCTTCGTTACTGAATAGGGCAAATTTATCGCTTATCATTCTTTATGTATTGTTCTACGTTTCTGGTTAAATTTTTGTCGTAGCTGATACATTTCACGTTTAATTGGAAGAATTTTCTGTAATTGAAAGTTGAAGTTATGTATTAAGATTTTAATGCTAATATGATATGATTGGTTGCTTGAAATTTTGATTTATTAATTGCTAAATTTTGGCTTGATGTATTTTTAATTTGCGTTTCATTTTTGGTTAAATTTTGAATTTATGAATTAAGGTTGTGTTGTATGTTGATTGATTGTTTAGGCAACACTGGGAATTGGTGATGCGACAAAGAAAAGTCTGGTTCAATGTAATGTGGGCAATAAGAGTCCAGTTTTGATCTGTGCATTACTGCCCAACAAAGCAGAGTCATGCCATTTGGATTTGGAATTCGAGGAGGCTGATGATGTGGTTTTTTCAGTGATTGGTCCGAGAAGGGTTTACCTCACTGGTTATTATGTCAATCACAGTCGGCATTTCAATCCGCACAGCGATACGTATCCTTTTTCCTCTCTCAATCTCTTCATTTTCAATGTAGTATTCATTTTGTTTAGGTGTAATGTTCTGTCAATCATTATTTCAGGGATGTGAATCATTGCATACCTCCAAACATCTCATAAGTGCCCTTTTAAGGCCAAACCAAAATGTTAAATATTTTTATCTTAATTACATTGGCTGGGGTAGAACGAAAAATCCTCATTCATTGTCTTTAACATGTTTTTTAGTTCATACATATTGTGGATTTCAACTTTCCTTTATTGACACAATAGAGAATCCTTTGGGGTGGATATTGAGCATTCTGGGACAGAGGGATCCAATCACTGCAGTGATGATGATAAATACGAGGACAGTTTCATTGACGATGGTAAATTATGAGTTTTATCTCCTCACATTTCAGTTAGTGATGGTATCTTTCAAATATTTGAAACTTTTTCTTTATGCTCACCTAAAATAACTTCGTGCTTCTCAATAGATGCCTATGGCGTATACTGTAAATGCTATCATATCAGGCCATAAATGTGGTCATTGCATGTCAGGGCACAGTTTATAAATTTATGAAATTCAGACAGTTGTAATCATCCCGAATCATCCTGAAACTTCATGGTTGTTATTCAACAAATAATAGTCTTGTAGCACAATTTGACACTTAATTAATCCATTTCATATTTATTGTTTCTCTAACCATTGTTTATCATCTGCAATAATCATATAAATGTATTCTGAGGATTCGGTTTCGGTTTTGAACTTGTGTTTTGATTCAAGAAATCGAGGAGACAATACCGGAACATGAAAAGCCCGAGGGTAATGAAAGAAATTTTAAACGACATAAGAAGAAATACCAAGTTAGCGAGTCAGACGATGATGGTCATCCACATGAAAGTGAAGATGAAGATAGTTACCTTTTATCTGTATTTAGAAATAGAAGAGCTGCACAGATGACTAAATCAGAAGTTGAAGAGAAGACTGGTAAGGGAACAGTTGAAACCAGTTATAAGTTGGAGGAAGGTGGCATTTCTGGCAGTGAATCAAATGGAAAGGCTGATGATCTAGATGTAGTAGGTGAACTAGAAAGGTAAAATTGCATGTGATCATAGCCAATGCAGTTGCTTTCTACACAATCATAACCATTTCAATTACTTTCCTGTTTTTAACGTGGTTTTTGTTCCTATTTAATCTACAGTTAACTTCCTCTATACGACCATACCTGTAAATATGTGTTTCATTTTGGGAGTGAACTTATCTACTTGCTGTCTTTTAGAACTTAATACGAAGAAGTTGAATACTTTTCTTTTGCGATGTGTCTACACATTTTCTCAAATTTATCCATAAAGATGATCTTTGTTGCATATTTTCAGAGAGGCAAAGCTACCTCATAACACAGTGCTTCCTTCCAATGAATTGGAACCTAGGAAAGAAGTCGAGGACAAAAGGAATGAACTTCCCAAAGAAGTGGAAAGTCTTAAAGACAATACTGTTGACAATGAAAGACCATACGGCATCAGCCAGGATCCCATTATGGATAATGGGAAAAATCAGATTCAATCTCTCACCCTGTAAGTATCATCTATTGATGAACTATTTTAAATAATGCATTTTGTTACTGTTTTTACATCCATCTACCCTGCCATTTGTTTATTTATTGCCTTAATTTGTCCTGAGATCAGTGTAAAGTCAAAAAGGAAAAGGAAAGAACGATTTAAGGAGGAAAAGGCACTTGCAGTCGAAAATGGCTACTGTAATGGTGTCCTCAGAGAGAATAAAGAGCAGGAAGCTGTTGCAAAGTCTGATAAGATGGACCCAGATCTTCATCAGAGAAATAAAACTTACCAGGGCCCATCTAATGTGTAAGAAACTTTTTTCTTTGTTCTGTCCATGCTATCAGCGCATGCACGCATTTTTCACTCATATGTTGCATAGGTGCGCACATATCTATTTTTTATAGTGACGATTCTTATAGTTGACCTCGATAATGTTCTTACTGTATTACGTATTCAAGCAGGGTAGTTGATGGTGATTGTTCAGAGCCTCCTACTGAAATGAGCTCAGAAAATTGTCGGAAGTCAAAGAAGCAAAGGAAAGAAATTGGGTTGGTAGGGTCAAAAGTTGAAAGCAATGGTGCAAGTTATGACAATAATTCTAATGATGTTGAATTCAAGCTAGATATTGCAAAAACTGTTGGCATGTCCAAGGATTTGCAAGCAACAAATGGAGAAAATAAGGAGCCAACTGTTAATAAGTAAATATCTCAGCTTTTTTTAGCATCAAGTTCTTGCATTTTACCTTGATTTTATCAAAAGCGTTTCATGGTCCCCATTCCCAGTAACTATATTTTCTTTACTTTCAAATTTCTTTCATGTGTTATTTACGTGTCTAATGTCTCTTTTGAGTGTTCTGGGGTTGAGGGTAATCCTGCAGCTCCTGCCAGGAACATTTATTTCTTTAAAGTAACAACTTTAATTAACATTAAATTTGCAACCAGCTAATTGAAGAGCATGTTTAGCTTAGCGTAAATGTTAAAAAAGAAAAAGAATAAAAAGCCCATAAAAGCTGACTTCTACAAATAAGCGCAAGCCAACCATAACTCTTTCTGAAATGCTATAAACAACAAACTTTTACGAATTGTTCTCTCTCTTTTTGCCTGCATCATGATGTTCCCCTATTCCAACCCCCACCCCACCCCCCCCCCTCCCCTCTTCCAACAGCAAATGAATAACCCTATTAGGATTTTGCTCCTACGGTTTCTGGCTTTTACATTACCGTTATTTTAAAGCCTGATTTTCAATGTGTAGAGATATCGGCATAAACTCTCGCTTAGTTTCTGTGGGAAGTCCATTCGAGAAGAAACCTGAAGGGAAGCAGAAGAAGAAAAAGAAAAATAAAAGCCAGAGGGATGGTAACTCAAACATTGGCACGCTTGAGATGAATGCAAATGAAGAGAATACATTCATGAAACAAGAGGATTCAAATGCAAATGCTGAATCATCTCAGCAGAGGACTTTATCTAGTGGATTGATAATTGAGGAGGTGGCAAAGGGAGAACCAAGTGGAAAAATAGCTGCTCCTGGGAAAAAGGTACGTGTGAACCAATTCAAAGATTATGATCTTTGAACTGTTATTGGTTTATGTACGCATCAAGTTTGAATTTGATATATTGATGAACAAGCTACTGATTATCATTGGCTAAATAAAACTCTCTTCAGGTTACAGTTTATTATAATGCTATGTTAAAGGAGAGTGGGTGCATTTTTGACTCAAATTTCGGCAAAACTCCGTATAAATTTCGACTAGGTACTAATCCCCTCCCCCCACAAAAAAAAAAAAAGACTCGCTGGTTATAATTTATTATCCTCGGTAATGTTTTACTTACCATCATTGTTCTTTCAATCAGGTGGTGAAGAAACTATTGATGGATTGAACGTTGGCGTGAATGGTAGGTAGTTGTGAAACTGAGATGAACCTTTAATGTCCAATACTAGTGTCATGTTTGGGAGTGCTTAAAAGCTCCTTATAAGCACTCCCAGACATTCACTTGGTTAATGTTTCCTTCCAGGTGCATTTTGTGCTTGTTCCTGTAATTCTAATTATATTCTTACTTGAAATCTTTTAGGTATGCGTGTTGGTGATAGGAGGAGACTCGTCATTCCACCATCTATGGGGTAGTTTTTTTTCCCCTAATCCTCTAATTCTAAACTGAAGTATCTCAAGATCTTACTTGTGTCCATATTTTAATAGCTTGTTAGGCTAAAGCTTATGAAGTCAACTTACAGAAAATAACTTGAGTTCTAAACTAAGTTATTTTTTTTAAGCCCCTGTATGAGCCCTTTTTAAAACTCATTTTCAACCCAACATTCTCTCAATAAAAGAGTTTTGTACATAAACCCAAATTTTCCTTGTTTAACCACAACTCAATCTCACAATCTGGAAAAAAAAAAGAACTTTTTAGAAAATTTATTCTCGAACAGATAGGGGCTCGATGATCAAAATTCAAAATAAGCAAGTTACTTAATTTTGACAGTAATGGAAGATATAATTTCAAAACAATCAACACAAAAAGTTAAAACTATCTTAACATGTTTGGAAATCTTAATTCGTTGATTACACGTTATTTATTTATTTTTATTTTATTTATTGTTGTTGTTGTTGTTGTTGTTGTTGTTGTTGTTATTTTGTTTGTGGTACAGGTATGGGAATGCAGCTGTTGGGGAGAACATTCCACCTAACTCATGGCTAGTATATGAAGTTGAATTGGTTGCTGTTCGTAGATGACGTGGCTTGTTTATATCTACCTTTTTTTCCCACGTGTTCTAAATTTTGCTATGAAATGAGGATCAAGAGAAACTGGTATTTGCTTTGCTTGTATGCAGAGCTGTTTTGAAGAAGGGATTATTTTTGTTAGTCAACATACGCTTGTGAACTTGTAAACATCCTAGTATCGTCTCACCTTAAAAGTTCAACACTGCATCCATGCATTCTTGATGGTAAAATTTTGCAGCGTGGTTAAACCTTATAGCATTACCCCATTATCGTCCTCTTTCAGCTTTGTTCTTGTACGCGTGTGGTGACGTGGAGATGGACGGGCGTTCGTAGCCCTTGTTCTCGTGGGTTTTAACACGAGTTATTTTACATTTGTATGGAATGATGGTGCTTTTGATTCGACATTTTTTGTTTTGTTTCACACATACCCCTCTTAGGAATCGATTCTATAGAATTCACTGAGGCTTTATCTATCGCCGAAATGATCAATATTTTCTGATAATTTAATTCTGTAATTTACATTCATGTGGTCGTTGTCTGGCCTTCATTTCTTAAAACTAACTCTTTCCGTACATAGAGAAGATGGTGGCAAATAGAAATCCAAATAAAAAATTAATTAACAGCGTTTTGCGCTAACATAGAGTTAAGACTTCAAGGAAAAAAAAAAAGAGGACTACACAATAAAAAAGCTAAACATATTTTTTCTTAAAACTATAATATTAGTAAATTTACTTCAATTATCAACTGCAAATTGCTCATATCCCTGATTTAGCCTTCTATATATTTTTTGAATCCATTTCAAATTGAAGCTATCGACTCACATACTATACAACGCACAAAGGATGATTGAAGGTTAGAAATTTTAGGTTGGGTTGGATTTTGAGTTATCTATTAATCTCAATCAAACTCAATCCAATCCAACCCAATAAATTAAAAAATATTAAAAAGAAAATTAGTACTTAAAATAAAAAANTGGATTTTGAGTTATCTATTAATCTCAATCAAACTCAATCCAATCCAACCCAATAAATTAAAAAATATTAAAAAGAAAATTAGTACTTAAAATAAAAAATTTAAAGCCTAATGATCAAAATTTTCATCGGCCTCGTCTCTTCTGCCTCTCATTGCTGTTCGTATCTTGGCTTCTCGACTCGGTTTTTTACGTGATTTTTTTACTAAACACTTGGAGGAAATTTCGTATTGAGTTTAGATGATTTAACATTTTTAGTATTTATTTATGTTGAATTTATTTTATTCAGTACGTATAATATGCAGGTATTCAACATGTATTTAGATTGATTTAATATGTATTTAATTTGATCATGTTATAATATATTTAACAGGTTTTACAATATTTTTAATTTATATTGTTTTATTGGAATGAAATTTAACCTCACAGACAATTGATCCAACTTCAATCGACTTTAAACATTTCAAATCACCATTTTTAATGTAACTGAAATTGGTCCAAATTGAAATGGTATCAAACTTGAAAATTGTTCAAATTCAATAAAAAAGGTCACAACCATTGGACCCATAAAAAAACTTATCAATTAGACTCAACCCAACCCAACCCAACATTGTTTGGTTTGGTTTAGATTGTGTTTCAATCGTGAATGCGTTGATTTCGGTTTGAATTATTATCAAATCGAACATGTTGAATTGGACTTGGGTCGGACTCAAAACCAGCCCAGCCCAGCCTAGCCTTCAAACGCAACCACAGAAAGTACCACCCCTGTAAACCCTAAACCTAATAGATTTCAAACTCAACCACAGAACAGACTTCATTTTTATCTCCAGTCGCCGCCGGAATCCCCGCTCTTCCTCTAATTTCTTCTCTCCTCCTGTCCCAAATCCATCTCTTAACCTATTAGCTAATCTTCAAGCGACATTTGTAGAATGGGGGGAAAGCGAAAGAAAGCCGATGGCGATGGTATGGAAGGAGGAGAAGATGAAGACAGTAGACAGAAGAAGATGAAGCATAAGGATTCGATCCTTCCTTCTACAGTAAAAAACAAGGAGCGGCGATCAGCCGTCCATGCGAAGCTCAAGCATCAGAAGAAGGTGGACAAACGGAAGAAGGCTAAGGCTCGCGAAGCTGATGAGAAAAGAGCTCTGGAGCTCGGCGAGGAGCTTCCTGCAAAGAAAATTCCTCGTACCATAGAGAACACACGTGAGGTTGATGATACTGTCTGTAAGCCCGATGATGAAGAGCTATTTGCAGGCAATGATGCTGATGAATTTAGTTCCATCTTGAAGCAAGATTGTACTCCTAAGATCTTGATTACCACATCCCGCTTCAATTCTACCGTATGTCGTACTCATATATTGTTTCTTTAGTTGTCAGTATTGTTGTATGAATTGCTAAAATATGTTGTTTTCTTGCACTTGACTGCAGAGGGGACCTGCTTTTATTTCAGATCTTTTATCGGTCATCCCCAATGCTCATCACTACAAGAGAGGAACCTATGACCTCAAAAAGGTATTGAGTTTCTGTCAATTTCTTCATTTATTGTCCAATTAAATTTGATTAGGACAGCTGTACGAAGTTGGTCGTTGAGACAGTATTTTCTTATTTTCTGCAGATTGTAGAATATGCAAAAAATAAGGACTTCACTTCACTCATTGTTGTCCACACCAACCGCAGGGAACCAGGTAAATTATTGCTCTAAACTTATGGAGTAATTATTAGGGTCTTCTAGTCTTTATTGATGAGTGAAGCAAGGTTTAAAAAGACGAAACTAAGTACTGAGGTGGTTGTTTTTTTATGAGGCAATGCGTAAGCCTCGAGGCGTTAGCATATTGAGATATAGTCCACCTAAAGAAAGAAGATGTTTAGCAAAAAAAAGAGCATTACAGAAGTTAGAAATCATTTCATTTGCAATGGAAAAAAAGTAGCTTAAACTAAAAAAAAACCTAATAGGTTGCAATATCATCACTATTACTAGCATTGTTAATGGAATCATCATCATATCTAATGTATCCATCATCTTCCTCTTTGCTACTCTCAATTTCTACAAAATCATCTTCCTCATCCACCAATTGCAATGTGACATTTTCCTTCCCTCTAATTTTTATTTTATTGTTTTGTTTGGGTCCAAAATGCCTTTTTAAATGAGCTCTTTTCCTTTTTAAGAATGGCCCTTTTTTATTTCTTTTCATATAATTGAAAAATCAAATTTTAAATAAGTCGCACGCCTCATGCTCCATGAGTCGCGCGCCTTGAGGCGTGCGCCTCAGATTTATAGGCGTGAGCCTTATATATTTAGCTTAAAAAATACCGCCTCGATGCATACTACATGCGCCTCACAGTGAGACGTACCTCATTGCCGCCTTTTTAAACCATGGAGTGAAGTGATCCTATTGAGTTAAAACTGCAATACATTTGCTATATGTTAACGTTAAGTAAAATGCATAATTATCCCTGACTTTTGTGACATCTGGAATGACCTATTGAGAGTTTCATATTGTTAAAAGAAAGGAATTTGGTGGTGACCTGTTATTGACTAGGTCACATAATGAAGCAGTCTCTTGAATATAGTAAAGGTTGCTCAGTTTGGGAGACATACTGAATGTTCAACTTCCGTGCTACACTGGATTTTTCTTGTCCAGTAGAAAACCAAATGACATAATTACATAGAGAAGCAAACAATTTGATCCATCTGTTGCCCTTGATTCTTGAATTTCTTTCTGTAGCCGCATGTGCTGAATCTAGTGGGGGTTCTTGCTACTTTATCACCTTGGATCTTTCCACCCAATTAAATTAATTTTACCAGATTGATAAAGGAAATAAAAATACAGATCAATAAATGGTACCTTTTGGATCAAGTGCCAATGTGATTTGTTGCCACCTCTAAGGAAGGTTTCCTATTCTAGTTACATTCTTTAAGATGCTATTCTTTTGGAATATTTTTCATCTTTTCTATCCTCTACACTGACACTCACTTATGTACACGTATAATCATGCACTTCCTGCACTTGTGGTTTGGGAAGAAACTGTGAATTTCAAGTTTTGAAACATAATTTCTTCTTCGAGAAATATGAGAGATGCTATCGAAATGTTAAAGCCTCTCCTGTAGTTTATTAACAAAGCTTGACGTGTCCCAAAGTGGTCGTTGACTAGCAGGATGAAAGGTCAAAGCATATAGGTTTTTGACTTGTTGGACAAGAGGGTTTGCAGCAAGAGAAATATAAAATTTAGGAAGATAAGTTTTTTGAACTCTAAAAACGATAATCTTGCATGTGTTAATGGAATGCATGTACTGTATATATTAAATATGTTCTGTAAACTCTAGAATTAATGTAAGTCTAGACAATAGCATGTAAGCAAATTTTGTTATCTGTTTAAATTTTGAACACGTTGATGAAAATTAGGATGGGCGTTCACAGCCTTTGAAGGCTAGACCAAGTTTCTATATTATGTGTATTATATTATAGAACACGTCATAGATTGCTCCCCATCTGATTTTCCGAGTTATCTTGGAAAGCTTACCTTTTAGCTACTTGCAGATGCTCTCCTAATCATAGGCTTACCTGATGGGCCGACTGCACATTTCAAATTATCAAGGCTTGTTTTACGCAAAGATCTCAAGGTCTGGACTTTCTTTTACCCTTTTTCACCTGTTTATCTTCATGTTCAAAGAGGACATCATGAAAATGGAGAAACCATTGTGGAGTAGATCTTTTTCCTCTATCAACTACTATCCTTTAATAATCTCTTTCTTCTTGGGACATTGAATCTATATTTATGTATATGAAATGAGAAGGGCACTGAGCTCAAGTGATGGCTCGATACTTGTATAAGAGGAAAATCTTTACCTTGCGAATTCTTCAGTGTTTTGTTATTGTGAGTGTACCATTAGTTTTTTGTATTTCTTAATCTTGGATAATTTCCTATTAAATGTGGTTTTATGTTGCTTTCAGAATCATGGAAATCCAACCAGTCACGAGCCTGAGCTAGTTTTGACAAATTTTTCAACACGTTTGGGACATCGTGTTGGGAGGTACTTACTAGGTTTTCTATGATACTCAATATAGTGATGTTCATTCTACATCAGAGTAGTCCGCGATTTGCCACTTTAGTCATACATCATTTTTTATTGTTATTTTCTCTTGGCGAATTATAGTTCTCCGTCTCTCTCTACCCACTCCCCCTTCCCCTTCCCCGGCTCTGAGTATGTGTGTCTATATCCTATGTGGTTATAATTCTCTTACTGCCAATTCACGAAATTATGCCTGGTTATTTGAATTAGGATGATACAATCACTATTTCCACAAGTACCTAATTTCTGTGGCCGGCGAGTTGTTACCTTGCACAATCAACGTGATTTTATATTCTTCCGCCATCACCGGTATGTAGTTCTCGAGCTTTTATAATGGTGTGCATTATATTCTTGATGGAATTTGTGGCCTGTATATCTGATTATTGCATATCCTTTCGTGTGAAGCTACATATTTGAAACCAAAGAAAGTAAACAGGCAGAATCAAAAGGCAAAAACGGCAAGGATGGTAAGGAGGCAAAGTCTAAGGAGAAAGTAATTGCCCGGCTTCAGGTATGTGTTTAATTCTTTCTCAGTGAATGTCCAGTGCATTTTATGTTTCTGTAAATGCCAGACCAACAGTCTGACTTCTGGAGAGGGGGGTTGACTCAAAAGTGATTAGCGTAGAACTGAAAAAAAAATTGGAATTTACAATAGAACGAGAATCTAAGAGGAATCAGTAGAGGACAATTTGGAGCGATAAACACTGACACAAAATTAGCAATAAAGTTAATAGCGCTCTCCAAATAAGGAAAAAAAATAATGAAAAAGAAGAAGAAAAACACAGTGCAAAGTAAGAAACCTGCACCCTTGAGCAAAGGACCCCTGGAAAGGAACCAAATAATGCTTGCGTTTTACCTTGCAATGATAATTTGAAGCTATCTCTTAGATGAGACTGAGAGTCTATTTGCAAGTATTCTGCTGACTAGTGACAGAAAGAAACAGAGACTTTATTGTGGTTGGGAGGAGGGGGTGTGTGTTTTATTATTCAGTCCTTGTTTCATGACCACAATCCAAAAGTCATGTAACCCCACTTTTGATAGTGGAGGGGGAAAATAAAACAGAAAGATAAGACTTTTGGTAGTCCTTATTGTGTATATATTGAATGTGCATGTTTCATCCGGAGTATTTGATAGTACAATAGATGAGATCATTTCTAATTCTTTTTCAATGCTGACCAGTACCATCTAATTCATGTAACCAAACACTCTAAAAATATAGTTTGGATATGTGATATCTCACTTTTATCATCTCGAATATGTATATTATTCTTTTGTCATTGTCATACTTAAATAAGACATTCTGGCTCATGATAGATGGATACTCTCTTTAAAGTTTTGATGAAGAGTTTGTGAGAAAGAACACAAGACAATTACTAATAAACGTCCTGTTTTTATTAGCATGTACCTCTCAGTTAAGTGATTCCAAGCAAACCTTTCACTGAAATATGTTCCAACATAAATTTGATCTCAAAATTTCAGGAATGCGGTCCTCGTTTCACAATGAAACTAATCAGTCTGCAGCATGGAACATTTGATACAAAGGGTGGGGAATACGAGTGGGTTCATAAGGTTATTTTCTGATTTTACTTGCTTATTAATCACATGCACAATCGCTTTTTTCGTCCCACTTATGACATAATTACTGATGGCTTACATTTTTTTTTCCAATTTTTTTCTTTGCCAGCCTGAAATGGATACTAGTCGCAGGAGATTTTTCTTATGACATGCTCTGAAACTGAGTTATGACTTTTTTGACCTTGTGGTTGAAGCCATTTTGAGGAAACAAGCTATTTTCTACATGATTTCACCATGTATGCAGATTTCTATCTTCCTCAATTTCTCCCCCTTCTTTAAAGTTGAGGTTCTGCTTTTGTATTTATTTATTTTGCGGGTAAGAGGCGAGGGATTGGATGTTATTCTGTAATGCTGTAAAGTGAGCGGATTTTTTGTGCAATGGACAAGAACCCATAGTTCTCCGCATTTCGATATAATTTTATCATAATTTCACTATTATCCACGCATTTCTTGAGATTCACTACTACTTTTCATCATAATCTAGTTAAAACTTCATCTAAACAAGCATTCGAAATAAGTGGAAGTTGACTCTATTTCCCTTCCTGCTGTCTGAAGATTTAAACTTAATGCATTTGATGATCAATTGTTGGTTCTACTAGAGGATGTTAAATCAACAGTATACAACTCTGCCTGAAAGTTGATTGTTTAGTTGCTTGAGGAAGTAGGTGCGATGATCGTTGTTATTGAATGACTTGGCATCAAGAGTTATTGAGTGTCATCATTATGGTGGTTGAATGCTCAGATTAAAGATGGCAGTTATAAAAAATGTTACATGTACATTCTTTTTGACATTTGACGTTAAAAAAGGATTGGAGGTAAAGTTGTTCATTTTTTTAAACTGTTCAACGATTTGTTATCACGAGACAAAGTGTAAAAGATAATGTAAATGATGATATACATGTAACATGATTGTATAAGATTAGTCGGAAAGTAAACACTACTTGATGACATTTCGCTATGGATAAGACTCATCGAGCAATGGATAATCATTCCAATCTCCGGAGGTATGCGTTGGTTTATTCGAAGAAGATATTAAGTGTTAGAATTTTGATATATTTTATAATTATGTCCATCACTTTTAATTGTACGATTTGATCAACTCAATCATTGGATCAAGCTAATTGAATTCTAAAGATGCAATCTTGAGGTGCCCCCGTAATTGCAGTAATTTGTAGTGCGCATGAGAAAAAGGATAATTTAAAGTGGAGTAATCAAACTACACTTTTTGTTAAATTATCCACATTTTAATTTTTATAATGAAAAGGTTCTTAATTTCCATTCATTTTTATACTTATATCTTCAACTTTTTTCGTCTTATTTTTATCACCAAATCTATTAATTTTTTTTTTTATAACCGTAGATGTCCGGATCAGCTTGCACGCACCTCGACTAATCCCACGGGACCCTGAAATTTACGATCGGATACTCACCTCAGTGGCTCTTAGGGGATTCGAATCACCAAATCTATTAATTAGCTTATGTTGTCACTAACATTGATCGATTTGTTTTTAAATAAGCAAGAAAAATAACAAATAGAAAAAGTCGACAAAATATTTTCATCGTAATAACAGAATATTTGAACGAAAATCGACGTAACAAACAAAATGGGTTGGTGTGAATATAATTATTTTTTAAAAGTGAAGGTGGTTTATAGGCTGTGAGTGCCATGTGAAGGGATTCAATTAATGATTGCACATATCCTTAAGATGCTGTAAACATGATTACTACTTATTTACTCTCTTTAAACTAAGATAAATAAGTAGCTTTTAACTTTAATTGATTAGATTTTGTGCGGCTACTTAGAATTCCCATAATCATTGCAATATTTTTTTATTTTATTTTTTAGTATTATTATTATTTTATTTACTTGTTTGTTTATTTTTTTGAATGAGATGCCCCAGAATAATGATTCCTCATTATAATTCTTGATAATTAATTTATTTCAAAAAATATTTAATCACAAATTATATTATTACTAACATTACTAAATTAAAAATTATATTAAAATATTACATTCATTAATAAATTAAAAAATATATAGTTAACATACAAAATAAAATAAAGTTTATGTATAATAAAAAAATATATTATACTTGTTAACAAAAATAATAATTAAATTAAATTAAATTAAATCATTAAATAATAAAATGATATATAGAAATGGAAATTAATGTATTATAAAACGAAGGACAGAATGAAGAAAAACTCTAAAAATCACGTCAAATAAAACAGTTTGATGCAACAATGTCGATTGCATCAAATTGACATAGAGATTTGACGTTGAATTGGAGTGATTTTTTTTTATTTTTTATTTTTGCAATTTGGTGCTAAGTAAACTATTTATTTTGACAATTACTTTTAAAATAAATAATCTTTTTAAAATAAAAATAAAGAAAATTTAACTCATTACAAAGCTTAGTCAAGCGTGGGGAACAATTTTATAATCAAATAATTATTATGCTATTTTCAAAATGGTTCCGACCCTACACGCATGCGCCGAACCCCTCCTTCTCTATATATACAATTACACATGCACGTAGAAATACTCAAAACTAACAAGAAGAAGAAGAAGCTGCATTAGCTTGATCATGGCAGGGAATATTCGTAATGCTGTAATGGCATTTTTGATCCCTCTTCCTTCCATTCTCTTCTACCTCTCTTTCCTCGGCCAGTTCCGTGATCGTCCTCTTATTACAGCAGCAGGCGATGACAATTCTCTGTCGCCTTTGTGGATTTGGTGCTACCAACACCCTCTGCTATTGGCCAACGCCCTCTTTTTCCTCAATGTTAATCTTAGTTTCTGGATAATTGGGCTTCTCCAGTCAAGCCATTGGGTGGGTAATTAAGCTTTTTTGCCTTGTGTGTCTACTTTTTATCACTAATCTTACTCGTCATTTTGGGTACTCAGTCGATTTAATCTTAATCTGGTTTAACCGTTTAATAGCTCAAGCCCTTGTATGGATTATTATTTTCATATTAAAATGTTTTGGAATTTTACGCATTAGTTTCTTTGTCTTCGAATTTGACTATTGGTTTGAACATTACATAGATTGAGAATTGCTTTTTGAGCTCTGATACTGATTTCCATCTTAAGAGATGAACTCTGTGTACAGGAGTAGCCCAAATTCATTACAAATTTTCATAATAAAGCAACGCGGAATTTGACCTTTAATATTGGGTGCAGATGATAGATCCGTACTGGACGGTGATACCATTGTTGCTGGTGCATTACTATGGATCTCATCCGTTGGCAGAGTACAATCTTTTAAGGTCGACTCTGGTGAGATTTTTGACTTTGATTTGGAGCGTTAGGCTTTCTCATAACTACTTCCGCCGGGAAGAGTGGCAATGGGGTGCCCGGGAAGACTGGAGATTTACCGATATGCGGCGGCAATATGGCAAAAACTGGTGGTGGGTTTCTTTCTTTGCTATTTACCTCTCTCAGCAGGTATAATCCTACTCTTTTTATCAGAATGTTCTACATCTTTTATGGATGAAAACTGTTAGATGAAATGTCTGAACTACATAGTGCATATTGTGCTTAGCTTAAAAATTTACTTATAAGTAAATTAACGTTATAGAGTAAATAATTTTCTCTTGTCAATTTGAAAATAAGTTTACTAAATCTGAAAGTAATCCTGCTTTAATGTCAAAATAATTAACTTTTTCTACCTACTAGAAAAAAGTAATGTAAGTTAAACCATGCATTGAAGAGAAAAACTAGTTAAAAAAGTAAATTTGACTTGCTTTTAAGCTTAACCAATGCTCATAATTGAACAGATAAATTATTCCGATTCTCTTTTTTACTCTAAAATTCTGCTATTACAGTTTTTTCTACTGTGTATTCGTGATTTATGTAGAAATTTTACGTAGCGAAATCCAAAGAACAAATTAATATAATCAAATATTTAAGCAATAATAAAATTTGAGATGAGAAAATCGGGCTTTCGGAGACTCATCTAAAACTTTTTAAACATTTGGTTGCGATGGCTACTTGGCAGGTTTTTCTGATGGGAGTATGCATGCCTTTCTACATTGTCCATTCGAAGAACAAGGACTTCAATATCTGGGATGTTGTTGCTGCACTAACATGCTTGGCCGGCATTGTCATTGCTTATTATGCCGACACACAGCTTCACACTTTCGTTAGTAGAAATAATGAATTGAAAAAGCTCGGCCAGCCGATGGTTCCCTGTCTCGAAAAAGGCCTATGGCGATACTCGAGACATCCAAACTATTTTGGGGAGCAGTTATGGTGGTGGGGGGTGTTTATTTTTGCATGGAATTTGGGTTCTGGCTGGAGTTTTATTGGTGCCCTTATAAACAGTATGTGCTTAGCCTATGTGACTGGACTTGTGGAGAAGAGAATGCTGGAAATGGATTGCAGGGCTGATGCATACAGACAGTACCAGAAGACAACATCAGTGTGGATACCTTGGTTCAAGACAACGTACTCTGGAGGGAAAGATAAGAAAATATGATAAAACATTTTAGCTCCGAGTCCCTCGGATAGACGTTCCCGCGGAGTAGGTTTTTTTTATATTGATGTGCTTTGAGATTAATTTTATGTCTCTCCTTGAAGGAGAGTATATACTTGCATTGCATAGTTGTTTTGAGAATGTTCGTGTGTTGTGCTGTTAATCTTTAAATGGAATCGAACATGGGTTGTCGAAATACTTTTGCCAAAAATTTGATATCCCCCCTTTTCGAGGATTTTTCATTCTTCTTGGGATCGAGCATTAATTGCAACTGTTCAACTATTCAATAGACGGTTTAGATACAAAATGTTCCCGAGAAATGTACGTGACAGTTTTGATTCCTCTTGTTTTAAGGTCATATCTAGTTGTCTCGTGTGTGTTATTCCCCTTCGGGTGTGTCTGGGAGCACAATTTTGACAAAAAAATTTGCTTTTTCAACCGTTGGAAATGAAATATAGCAGCCATTGTTGACTCTTTATCTCACATGTGGGACCCTTATGTGGAAAAAAAGGGTCCATTTTTTGCTTAAAATCTGCTGAAAAGCTGGCCCAGATATGAGTCAAGACATTGGTTGTTGAATTATTGTTGCCACAAATTTGACATCCCCCTTTTCGAAGAATTATTTCAATCTATTTGGGGTCATACATTAATCACAACAATTTAGTAGACGGTTCATTGGGATAGATGGATGACGAATAATTTACACTTGAGAAATACATTATCCTTCATTCATGTTCAAGTGTTGTGCTGTAAATCTAGAAACTAAATTAAACGAGGGTCGAATTATGTCCACTCTTTAAGTCTTAAAAGAACTTTTCATTTTTTTCCAAATCGAACATTTGTTGCAACAATTCAAAGATGACTCGATGGGATAGATGTAGATGAATAATATTTCGGATTCCCTAAGGGAATTTGGGATCAGAATTTGAATTCTTTCAGCATGTCTTAAGGAGCCTAATCAAACCAGAATCGGACTAATTGAAAGACAGAAACCTTGACGGGGAGAGACCTAAAATTAAATGAGTTTGGTGTTAATATGTAAGAAAAGAATCACAAGGATTACGTGGTCTAAAATTATATTCAAGAAACCGAAAATTTAAAATCCGATAAGAAAAGCTCCAATTGGCCGATTTATCAAAATCACGTGAACTGAAACCGATTTATCGTTTCATTTTATTTTTTTTTAAAAAGAATTATTAATTTTTTTTTCGAATCCCAATTCGATCCTTGATTATTTACATTTTTCGAAATTTTAATCAGATTTTTAGCAAAAATCTGACTGTTGGAGCCGCAATAATTGACTCCATTTTCAAAATTTCGCTTGGTTTGGTCAAAATCCTTCCTGTATAACGGTAAGATTTTTACTCAAAATTTGTGAAAATTTTCTCCCAGGCTCTTAAGATATTAGATAATTATTTTCTAAATAATCCCGATTTGATCCCTTGATTATTTTCATTTCTAATGTAAAAGCGAAACTTGAGTTTTAAAAATAAGTAAATAAACAAATAAATACCTTTTCAATTAATAGCAATTGAAATAAGTAAGTTAAATATTGATCTTTGTGAGAACAAAAATTAGTATCCACTTGCATATCACTCATTTATATCATATTAAAATTTTAATAACGTATAATTTTATCTAAAAGCACTCAATATTTGAATTCAAAATTAATATATATATTTTTTACTTTGAAGTTAAGAGTTTAAAAATAAATAAGTTAATTTTAAAATAACTATTTCTAAATTAATTAAAACATATGTAAGTTACATATTTCAAAGTTATCTGTGAATAAAAACTTAGTCAAACTACAAATGAACTTAAGCCCTTAAAATTCACATATTTCACGAGATCTCGTTAACTTTTATCAAAATATACTACGGGATGTACTCATTTGGGACTTTTAAAGACTTTTGAGGATTTAAAAAGTTCGGGTGTATTCAATTAAGACTTGGGTGACGGGTGTATTCATTTTGGACTTTTTAAAGAATTTTGGGAACTTAAAAACTTTTGGTATATTCAATTGAGACTTTTAAAAACTCTCTAAAAGTTTAGATATATTTAATTGAGATTTCTATAGACTTTTAAAAAATTTCTAAAAATTACGGGGTATTCAATTGAAACTTTTTAGAAGTCTCTATAAGTCATGAAATATTCAAATAGCTAATGACTTTTGGAGAATTCTCCACTTACTGGACTTATGGAGTCTTTTGGTGAAAAATATAAATAGCAAATCTAAAAAAAAAATTCTATAAACTCTGAGATTTGTGAAGATTTCAATTCTATGATTTTCTCTTATCTCTTTAATTCTTTTACGGTAATCAATTTATGATTATTTTATATGTATATGATTACTTTTGAATTGAAATTATATACAGTTGTTTCAAAACGTAAAATTCCATGTAATCAATCTATTCTTTTTTTTTTTTTGGTCGAACAATTTGTGCTCTTAAAGTTTATGTTAACTTCTTGAAAAAATTTGGTCATGTTATTAAAAAATTTTATTATTTTATTTGCACCGAAATTGAATAAATGGATTGTGACTAGTGATTTTACTTGAGAAAATTTTGTGGGCATCATTGTTCTCGAAAATATTAATTAGGTAGTAAGAGAGATTGTAATTTTTCAAATATATAATGAATTTGCAAGATGAAAAATCTTTAAAAATTTTTAATCAAAGTCTATAGAATTAATTTAAAAGTCCATAAAATCCATAAAAGTCATTCACTTGAAAAAAATTATAGACATCTTTAAAAGTCTTAACTGAATACATTAAAGGCACTCTAAATATTTAGGTGTATTCAATTAGGACTTCTATAGACTTTTAAAAAGTCTTTAAAAGTCAATTGATTTTTTTTTAGAAGTCTCTATAAACTATGAAGTATTCAAATAGACAATGATTTTTTTAGAATTTTCTACTTACTCGATATCGGGAGAATTTTTGGTGAAAAATATAAATAACAAATTAAAAAAAATAAAAAAATCTATCATATACTCAAGATTTGTGAAAATTTCTTGGCACAAAAAAAAAAAAAGGACGTATTTTTTCTTCAAATTTTAGGATTTTCTTGTATCTTTCCAATTCATTTGCTGTGATCAATTTATAATTATTCTATATGTACATAATTATTTTTGAATTGAATTATATGCATTTGTTTCAAAACGTAGAATTCCATGTGATCGATATTTTTTTATTTTTTATTTTGCCTTCTGATCAATAACAATTTGTATTCTTAGAATTTATATTAATTTCCTGAATTTTTTTTTTTGTTATATTCTTCGAAATTGTTGTAGAATTTTTTTATTATTTTATTTGCGCCGAATTGAATGAATCTGGGAATGAATCTAGGTCGTGACAGGTGACTTTACCCAAGAAAATTTTGTGGGTATCATAGATTCTCCAAAATGTTAATTAGGTAATAAGAAATATTGTAATTTTTAAAGTATATAATGAATTTATAAAATAAAAAGTCAAAATCTACATAAATCCACAGACTATTAATTCTTAACAAATCCATAAAAATTACTTAAAATTCGTAAAATCCACTAAAGTCACCTTGCAAAAGTTGTTTAAAAGTCTCAAATACGTCCTTAAAAAACTGATTTTAATCTCGACGCTAAGTAAAAAGTTAATCATAATTAAATTATAACTAGTTATTGTAGATCTGCTAAAAGATCTCGGAAGGAAAGTTATGGGGGATCTATTTGCGTGGCTAATATCATTCTTTCTCCTCGTAGCTATTCTTGGTATACTACTTTACCAGGTAAAGATTAAACTGTTATTGTATATCTGTTCCAATTCCTATTTGACTACTATTTTTTCCTCGATATATAGAATACTTGCAATTTGTAGTATGCACTTTTTTTTTTCCACGGAGTTAAAAGTGAATTGGATTTGGTGAAATTTTGAGAATGGTAGAGTAATATCATGGGATACCCGTTTAACCTTTTGATAGGAAAAAGGGAAAAAATAAAACTGATAATGGAGTTGGATGAAGATTATATTTCTTTATGCAGAAGTTTTGTTTTGGTGGGAAAAAAGGAATTAATGATAGAGTTGGAAGAAGGCTAAAGTCAAGTTTGCCTATGCTTAACTAGTTTATTTATAAGTAAATAATTGAGTTTTAAAATCAATAATTTTTTTGATTGGTTAAAGTTAGAATAAGAAATTTAAAAGTTTTTTTTTTTCAGAAAATTTGTTATGTGTATATTTATCTACGAATTGCAATTTGTAGTATGCACTGCTGTTTTCTTGTGTTTCATGGAGTTGAAATGAAAATTGGTGAAATTTTGTGTGTGCATAAAGTAATTTTGTGATTCCAGATACCTATTCAATGGTTTGATAGGAAAAGGAGAGAAAAAAAGAAGGATTTGATAAAAAAGTTGGATGAAGATTAGTTTTCTGGGATGTCGAGGTTTTATTCGGATTAATTTAGCAAGGAAAAAGAGAGTTGGAAGAAGAATTGTTTTTCCGATGTTGAAGTTTTATTTGAATAGATTCGGAGTAGTTTGGCCAAGCTTAAAAAAAAAAAGTAGAAGTTAGTTTTAAGTACTTTCTGTTTCCAAAAATGTTTGGAAAACTTTTTTTTCCTGGAAAACAGTTATTTCAATTTTAAAATGAATTCACTTAACTACTTGTTTCCAACTTTGACCGATAAAAAGAGTAATTTATTTGAAAAGTTACTGTTTTACTTAATAAGTAAACTTTTTAAGCTTCGCCAAATTGCTGGTCTTTAGTTAGCTGTAGTATTGCTCTCCCCACAGATCTGCAGTCTACTGGAGGCTATGGTTGTCTGGACACGAGAGAACCAACCTTTAGTAACCTGTTGACTAGGAATGTAAAAAATTGGTTATATTCATGAATGTTAGTGTGGGAGCAAAAGGGTAACAACTGGGAAGGATATCAATCGAGGAGGTTTAAATGTGTCTGGCTATCAATTCTATTTATTTTCGAAAAGATGCATTTGTTATAATGATATGAAGAAGTTTAAGGAAGTAATTATCAGAATAAGATAATACTAGCTGCTTCTGACCCGAAACGTAACCCTTCCCTAAAAAAAAATTAAAAGACAAAAATAATATTAAATTGAAAATGAAACAACAACTAAATAAATAATATAAATAAAAAATGTTGTTGAAGATTTTATCGTACATGCCAACAGTGTATTATCAAATTGGTGTTTGTAATGGACATTGGACAATGTGGTTTAAATCTGGAAAAATCTGCCTTCTGCAGTGGTCATAAGCTAGAAAATAATGGCAAATTAAGTGGGGGTGCTCGATATTGAAAGCTAAGAAGTCAACCGTCCTATTGATTATTTTTACCATCAATCTCCATCTCTTCTCTTTGTGCACTTTTTAGGAGAATCTAACTCTGAAAATTACTCTTATTGCAGCTCATGTGCCTGGCCGATCTTGAGTATGATTATATTAATCCTTATGACTCAGCATCCCAAATAAATAAGGTTGTTTTGCCAGAGTACGGTATTGAAGGAGCACTATGCTTCCTCCATCTCATTACTGGGCACTGGGTTATGTTTTTGCTTTGTCTTCCATCCTCGTGTTACAATGTGAAATTGTAAGTTTTTTCATGTGATTGTTGCCCACAACAGCGACTAAGATATCCAAAACTTTATCAATGGTAAAAATAAATATAAATCGAAAGTATCAAGCTGCCATATTCGGATGTAACCAGGATCAGAATATTTTTGTTTCTGTTACTTTGTCTAATACAGAGCAGGTGGGTGAAAGCTGTTTTTTTTTTAGGTTCTTTGCAGACCATACCATAGTTGGACATGGATGGTTTACTCGATTCCTAGTTATAGTACTTATGTTTCAAGGCATAATACTCTATCAAGCACTTTATGAGTTAGCCCCTGTTTGATCCAACCACACATTCTTCAATAAAATAATATTTTTCATCACATCAATAACTTTTCCTTCCTTTTCAACCACACATTCTCCATCAATCTACTATTCCAGAATACATTCTTCCAAAATAATGTGGCTCAAACACACCCTTAAGGGCAAACCAGTTCTTGCTTGAATTAGTTGACCTTGATGACCAGTGCAGGCTATGTAATGTACTGGAAAGTGGTGGTCTAATGCATCTTGCTCTGTTTGTGATGCATCTATCATTGTATCTCTGTGGCAACTGCGTGTCACATTTATTTTATCATTTTCTAAAGCTCTGGTTGCCTTCCTCAATGGTTTTTGAGGGGAGTTTTATTTGCAACATAATGTGAACATTATGAAATATCGATACACATGTCAAGATGTTATTTGGATTTATTGATTAAACGGATGGTAGCTTGTTTTTATAATGTAAAACTAGTTTTTTATATGGTGTCTGTTTCCAATTGTGCGAACTTATACCAGCTACTAACTTCACAGTCTAAACCTCACTGGCCTTTTAATTAGCCAATCAAGAAAATTGTATGTTGCTTTGATAACAAATTAACTTGGTAATGATATTTGTCCCAAGCCATATGCTAAATGAGGAGCGTGTTTGGCTAAGCATCACAAGTTTACTCACGAGTAAATAAGTATGGTTTAAAATATATAACTTATTTATTGGTCAAAGTTGGAAATAAGTAATTTATCTCGATACCAAGGTAATAATACTTTAAAAAATTTACTTCCTTTTTTTTTTACTTGTAAGAAAAAAATAAGTATCCAAACATGTAACTTTCCATTTTTCTAAGCTTAGCCAGGCATGCTCGAGGTCCATAAAAGTCCGTGTCGCACTCTCGATAGAGAATATGATGTGCATGATTTGCAGAGGATATAACTGCTTTTTTTTTTTGCAATTTTTTTGTACCATGTTTTGGAATTTTGATCTTGGGATGTGTGAGCCAACAACTTATTCTGATGTATGATCAGATATTCTGAGCGGCGGCATTTGGTCGACGTAACTGAGATCTTCAACCAGCTTACCTGGGAGAAGAAGCTAAGGTTATACAAGCTTGGATATTTTGTGATAATTCTAACCTTGTCAATATTCTGGTATGTATTCTCAGATGTCTTCCATAATTGATTTTTTTCCTGTTGAAATATTTGACCTAATCCTTAAATTATTGGTGCCAATTGTTCATGATTTTAGGATGATTTGGAGCATCATGGATGAATGAGCAATCTGGATTTGGTGCCCTAATTGGTTGTAGATTTGTAAGTTTGGTTCAATCCTTATTCGGATTCGTATAGAGAGGAATTTCTTACTTGCTTGACGTATGAAAGGCTAAAATCATCGTCATTCATACTCAAATAAGGTACAATGAAAGATGTTATACGCCTGCATATACTATTCATTTCAGCCAAATATCTCCAGCGACCATACTCACCCACTGTCGGTTTCCATCTTAAATTTATGAGAGGAGCATCACACAGAGTGCAAAATGGGGGTTGAAATGTGTAGTGGAAACAGGAAGATAATATGGGTAATAAAATGAGGGAAGCATATAAACATTTGAACCTGTAGATCTTGTTTGATTTACTAGGTTTGCCGAACCATACTCTTTTGAGTTAAAAAAATAAAATAATAAGGAATAATATTATCTCATTCAAATGAATGTATCTTCATCTCATTCTCTCGTAAAGTCGAATAAGACTCGAGATACATTGCAAATCAATTGCATCTTTTGGCCGCGACATATCATTTGGAAGTTCATTTAAAGCCTGACATTCAAGTGTAATGCTTGCTGATAGCAGATGGAAAAAAGTCAGCAATTTGCACATGCTGTTGTATTTGTACTTACTGGAAAAAGAATCTGATTAGCATTTCTGTTAAATTTGAGTCTTAGTGATGACATACATACATGCAAATTCATGAACTACTTGGAATTGCTGCTGGATTTTTGCAGATTTATTAGCCAAGTTACCTGCTGATTTTGTCCTGGAATTGTTGTATTCTGGAGATGAGTTTTCGATTGCTGCAGCACAGTCTAAACCAGATATCTAACCCGGGTTAGCATTCAAAATCATTTCTACACTACCAGTGATCCTTGTAATGGAATCGTTTGGACTACTGAATACGATTAAATGAGAGAGGTTTAACTTTCGTTTGTTGTATTGTATAGTAGTGTGAGTCTAATATTGTGTACAAAATGTACTCTGACTAACTGGAAATAGCTTCCACTAGGGTCGGAAAGAAGGATTAGAGTTGTACTATAGTAATAATTCTTTCCTCTGTATATGAATATGGTAAAATTGATCTTCTACCCCCATTGGGCAGGATAAAAACTTTCTAGTGATGATATGGGAAGAGAACTTTACTTATGGTTCTCTCAAACTACGAGATGAGGGCTGATGAACATGGTTATATACTTCATTGTTCCTGCAATGCGATTCCACTTCATGTTGTATACTAATGGATATATTTATTATGCAATATTATCTAATATTATGTACCAAACATGATCAAATAATATGGATATTTCACTCGTAATTCCCCCTAACATATGGAAAAAAAGAAAGTAGATTCCTGAAAATTATTATTTTCGTATTAGAATTTGCATTAAATAACCAACCGTTTTTCTCTCTACATGAAATTTGACAAAGGTACTTTAAAATTTAAATACTGTTCATGGGTTGTAAATAAACATTAAATTGAATAAAATGCTGTTAATTTTCAATAAAGTCGTGTCATTTCTTAGAATTTATTTTTTATTGTACTTTTGTCCTTTCGATCTAAATATTCGTTTTAAGGTGCTCTTGTTTGAGGTTCATTTTATAAAAAATATATTTTTTCAAAATTCATTTTCAACTAAACATTCTTCAATAAAATAATATTATATGTAAATCTAATTTTTTTTTTCCATTATTAACCATACATTCTCAAAAAGTTAATATTCAAAAATACATTTTTCTCTCAAAATGAGGTTCAAACAACCAAATCTTTATGCACTTTTGTCCCCAATCAATTTTTATCGACGAAGGTGTCTCAGCCTTTGGAAAGTAGGCAATGGATTCCGTCCATCTTCCCATTAGTTGACCTATATATTCAAAAATTAAAAGGATAAAATTAT